>OW679201.1:8085487-8241546 GCA_940337035.1 Agriotes lineatus | reverse complement strand
TCACTTCTTGTATTTTATATGATATGTGATCCGACTTTCTAATGTCAAATATAAGGCGATGACACGAATTTTTAATCTTTTGTGTTCCACGTAATTTTGACTTTTTTCTTGATTATTATTAAATTCGACATTAAAAATAAAATTGTATGTTGGTTGATTTACTTTTATTTCCATTTTAATTTTTTTATATTCTATTTATATTTTTAGTAAGAACACGTTTGGGGTAATTATTTTCTAAAAGTCTATTTTTACTTTTTTTCTGGAATTGTTTTTTATATTAAATAATAGCTCTGTCTACTAAATTCGCAATTGCTCCTCTTTATATTTTATAGTTGTACTTTAATTGGGGTCTAGATATCTATTTGTTGTAAGATTGTTGTAACATTACTTTTCAGCACAGCCTCGTATATAAAACCATTTTTTTAGAGTTCTAATGGGTGTATAATTACAAATTTGGTACTGATAAATAGGGAAAAAAATAATTGTGGGAAAAGAAACAATCAAAACATTAGATTTTATTAACGAAACGTCGATGATGTAATAATCGCAATTAAAAATGGAACTAACACAATTTTCGATCATTTCAATAATAGATTAAAGTTTACCTTAGAAACCGGAAAAAAATATCAGTCAATACATTTTCTAGATATTCATTCATTTTTCATTCATGATCTGTAGCCTCTTTTACCTTTCGGTGTCGGGGACTATTCATACCTCGCGGGAAGTGCAACGGAGGTAAAAATAACAATGGCAATTTAACTGTTGTCATTGTCAACCAATAGTATTCTTCAATTTAAAAATAAACTATCAATCGAACGATTATTAATGACAATATTTCGAGGAGCTGTATTTCAGCGACAATTTCTTCTGTAACTATTTTTTAATGAAAAATAATAAGTTCCTTTTTATCCCTCATGTGGTTTATTTGCTTTGGCCCTACGGGCCTCGGCAACTAAGTCCACATTCGTGATAAAAAGTTAAACTTCAGTGCCTTGGTATACAAACTACTATTATTTGAAATCGGCATTAAACTACCTCGAAATCGTCATTATTAAAATACGAGACATCGGCATTAAAGTAATCCATTGTTTTACCACTTTTTCGTAGGTGGCGAGACGGCAGATAACAAGCGGGGTCTATATTGTTCCAGGCTATGACACTGGGCCTATAAAGTGACCTTTGGAATGGCCTACCACAATCTGGCAACATGGCTGTGCCAACCTTTAAGAAAAAATTACTAGTTTTGATCACTAAATGAACAATCTGTCAGTGCACTATCCCTGTCATTGTGATGCATTCCAGTTGAAAAAAAAAACGATAAAATCACTGCTTTTTACATCGCAGTGCGTCACTTCACCGTAATATTCGATTTAAAAACAATTCCTAATGGGTAGGTACCTAATTCTCCATTGCAAGTAAATCGCTACTCATTTTGACTTCATCTAAAACAGCAATTTCTTCAAAATAGCTTGCCTGGAAGCTAGTGATATTGCAGTCAAAACAAGTCTCTTTATCTTATTACCTTTTATATCTGCTCTTTCAAAGTGTTTTTCACACACAACACTAGCCTTTCCAATCTGCCAGTGATCTAAATGCAAATTTTTGTTTGCACCGTTTCATTAGATGGAAACTTGAACACGCTAACATATAGAGCAACTTATGAAGCGTAAGTTGACTTGCAGCTTAGTACGTAACACTTCAAAGGCATTTTTGGAACTTATATGAACTGCTTTGTCAAAATTTGGTTTTTAATGTCATATATATTTCAAACAAACAAAACTTAGTGTGTCTTGGAATGGTCTAGCACACAATCTGGCCACCGAGCCAGTGTCATGGCCTGGAACAATATAGACTGCCTTGCAGATAAACGTCAACCAACGTTAACATAACCTACAAATGTTGGTTAAAATGTTGTAATTTTACGATTTCTCCATTTCAAATAAAACATAATGTACTCCTCGGCACTGAAGTTCCTTTTTATCCCTCATGTGGTTTATTTGCTTTGGCCCTACGGGCCTCGGTAAGTAAATCCACATTCGTGATAAAAAGCTAAACTTTAGTGCCTTGGTATACAAACTACTATTAGAAATGATTAAGCCCAACATTTCACTACCAAAAATATAAATAACAGATTACAACTTTTTTTAAATATAAATGAAAAAGATAAGTGAATTAACTTGCAACCAATTGTGTTTAACAACGAATTTAATGTTAATCAAGAAAAAAGTCAAAATTATCCCTCTATTCCTTATATACCTCACCTCTCTAGAAAATCGGAAAAGAACTAAAGGATATAAATATCAAAACTGCCTTTAAAAATCACAATACTTTTAAAAAGCTTTTATATACAAACATTAAAGATTAATTTGAAAAAACATCTATTATAGTTTATAAAACTAACTGCAATTGCTGTAATTCAATTTATATCGAACAAAAAAAACAGCATTTAAAAACTCCAGAAATCAATTAACGCAAAAATGCTAATCTATATACCGATGGGGCCACAATTATACCGGGTGTCCGTTCTCAAAGTCGAACATAGGCGATTAACATTGTATTCGACGTTTTTATCGGTTCCTGCTCGCCAATTCAACTTACAGGGAAGGTAATGGTATCAATGGAAAGATAAAATTATTACGCATCAAATGATACCAATAATAATATTCAAGATGCGATTTTTATTTTAAAATACTAATTTAAAACTTGGAAATTTTTAAATATGCCGTGCCTTACCTTTCGAGTTCGATAGCATTTGTCAAAAAAATTGGTAATTAGTTGGCGTAAATCAGGTATTATCTGTCAACGTCTGTTAAAATTATCTACAGAAAAATGAATTATTTCAAGGAAGAACGAGTGAATGCACTAAAGTTAATTGTCTATGTTCGACTTTGAGAATGGACACCGGGTATATAACAGCAATGAGATAACATGAACAAGAAAATAATTCGTATTGCTTGAGTAAGAAAGAGATAAACATAGTAGCAAATATTCGAGAAGGCTTGATGCTTAATTTAATTGACATTTGTTAACTAAACATGCCTACTAAAATAATTTTTTCGTATGGCCATCTCTTTCTCACTCAAACATTCTATTTTGTTATTCATGTTATCTCATTGCTGTTATATATAATTATGGCCCCATCCGTATATAAATCAATCGCCATGTGTTAGTAACGCAAAAACTCGAGAACGACTTGACCGATTTGGATGATTTTTTTTTGTTTTGTTCGTCTTACTCCCGAGGTGGTTTAGCAAAAAAGAAAATTCGGAAAAATCTAAACGGAAAGCCGAAAAATTGGAAAATATTGAAAGTGTGTTTTTCTATACACTGTACGACTTTCTATTTGCAGTTATACTTTTATGATTCTGTGCTTAATGGTTTGAAGGGTTTTCCCTATCATGTAATAATCCAAAACAACGTTTGCCGGGTCAGCTAGTACCCAATAAACCAAACATTATCTGATGACGCAGTAAACATGTTACATAATTTAAATTTTGTATCACCGAAAATGCTATATAACGAATCAAAGCTCAAAAGAGACTTATTAGATAGTATAAAAATAAAAACTCCCCTAACTCTATACATTACAAAATTAACATTGAAAATTTAAGCAATATTTATTACACCATTTTGTAACTTGATATTTTTGTTAAATTAGATATATTGAAAATTAAACATTTGGGAACATAGTTTAAAATTCAGGAAATAGTTTGAATAATTAGATTATTAAAAAAAGTAAAATTTAATGTTTACCTATTTCAATTGTTTTGTAAACCGTACTGTCGACTAATAATTCGCATAACGCGTTTATAACTGTTATCCAAAAATAGTTTAGTTTCCGAAAAGTTAAACAGATCAAACAATAAGGGTGGATCATAACCATTATATTTAGTTAAAAATGGAATATTCATCAACATCTCTTTTAGGTGATGTTTTAAAAAAATTACTACACACCTTGAAGAAGCACGAGGTACATACCTATAATCGAGAAAACTTTATATATTCATCAATCAATCACTTTCAAAATTGTAATGGAATTATTTATTTTTCAGACTTTAAAAGCCAACGTAAAACTTTGAAAAATCAACAAAACCTTTCAAACATAAATTAATTATTATAAAAATGTATTTCTGAAGAAGCTAAGAAGTAAGTTAGCGAAACGTACGTACAAATTATTTGTTTCTGTCTTTATAGTACCTACACAATACATTTTGGCTGCATTTCTTCACGAGGAAGAAAGCTATCTTTCTTCCTACAATAAATAACAATAATAATTGCTTTATTTTCGATATACACTGCAGCCCAAATTAAAGGAGTACATTTTTTAGAGTTTAAACAGTTTTTTTGGTTTTTAGCCAATTTTATTGATATTTTAGATGTAGCATAGTTGTAGCATTTCTAACCTATGGTTTGACTAAGAAAAATAATTTGCAGGGTAAACTAAAAGATATTTTAGTTGTTGTAAAGCTGTACATTTAAAGTCATTATAAGGGTACAAGTGAGGATCTAGATGTTAAATCACACAAAATTCTTCGAAAACTTCCGGAAAATGCAGTCTATTTTGATGTTTGTCGGTATTTTAAATAGTTTGCTCTTAATACTTTTTTCTTCGACCTCTGACAGTTTGAAAGCAAGAATGGCTCGTACTGTAATTCTAAGCAGACGAATATGGGAAGCATGTACGCATGTACGAACTTTTGATAATGTACATTCCAACGATGATAACCTTAGATCTGTTTGACTAATAACCGATAGTCAAATACCTTCACAAACATCGCGTTATTTGCTGAAAGTACAATTGTCATAGCAACCACACTAACTGCACTTCTAATATTTATAAATAAACTGTTCAAACTTTGTTTATTGACTCGTGATATAATCTAGCCGAATGCAACTCGTGGGTTCTTGGTTATCAAATAATTTCTGTTTCCACTCGATATATTGTTTTAGGCAATCTCGCTCATCCTTCGGACACGCATGATTGCCAAACAATATATCTTGTGTAAATAAAAACGATTATTTGACAATCAAAAACCCACTAGTTGCGTTATATATGATAATACACAATGGCGGTTTTAAGTGAAGAGAAGATAAGGTTTTCATTAAATATTTACACAAAAATATACCTGTTCTATGACGTTAAATGCAAATACTAATTTTTTTTGCCTGTCTTTAGTCTCAGAGACCAAGTAGTTATGGCTTAGAAAGCATACGCTTGCTAATGTTGAGTGAGTAAAATATTGTCAAATTTAATACTGCTTTTTTACTGAAGAAAAATGTGTACACAAAAACGGCCATTAAAATTCCATACAATTTCAAAATTGCAGACAACTGCAGACATTTACAAACATTTTCTCGGTTCAATATGATTCCAATGCGGCAATTTGGAGCAGAGCGGTGGGATATAAATGTAAACAAATCAGAACTTGCATTTACAGCATAGTATGGACTCGCTATTATAGTGTAGTGCTATTTATTTATGTGTTTAGTGCCTTATATAATAAATTAATGTTATTGTAACTGTCTAATGGTGATGTAAATATGTAAAATAACCCAGAAGTCCCATTCTTAGAGGAATTAGATAACTATTTAAAAACATCAATTTCAATGTTTTTAAAAAATATTGGAGTCATATAAAATAAGAATCAAACCTCCACGGCATAGAAATTATGTATTTTTTATCTAACGGCGATACTCGGCTGGCGAAAGCACAAAGCAATAAGAATTTTATCCACGCTACAAAATTGTGACTAAACAAAGTGGAATTGGTTTCAAATGGACTTGATGCATGGAGACATTTACGTGAAAGACACGGTCCATATTCATCTTGTTAAACTATGTACCCCTCATCCTTACTTACCTTTGAAGGCTTACACTTCACCGACTAGCTCAAGATACGGTTTCTTATCAGGGTTTAACAATTGTGGGATTTTTAGTTCGTTTCACTTTCATATAAAGGTAAAAGTTCATTAATCAGAAGAAATGGGCGCCATAACTTAATTTAAAAAGTTTTAAATTCAATAAGTTTACAAAGGTTACGTATTCTTTCTAACAGTCCACAAATCAATTGTTATGCATTAGAGGCTTATACCTTTCTAATTTTAATACACATTATGTAATTATTTAGCAAGTTTTATTCTTCTCTGACAAGTTAGAATTTGTTCTAATAAAACGTTAGGATTAATGAATCTATCAGTATCTAGGAGATTTCTTATACCTATTTAATTAATAACCTCCGGTTCGTAAGATGAAAATATAAAGAGCTCTCTATACCCTCGTATTTTTCTTTCCTAGGTCTTAATTACGATTAATGATCGGTATTTAGTTTAATTGGTATCATTCCATGTAGTATAAGAAAGGTCCTTTATGAAAAAAAAACTTATTATTTGACAAGTGACCCAAAAACCAACTTGACAGTCACAGAACGATTTAATCTCACTTCAGGCCACCTCACCTGGTAAGTAACTATTGTTTTTACTTGAAACTAATCTGTTATTGAATATTCTTAAGGCTTACGCCCTAATTTAATTATATTTAAGCTATGACGCGGGTTTAAGTCTAACTAACGATATTAAACCCTTTCAGGACTAACATACGGTTAATGCAGAGAACCCTTGAACCTGGACCTCTCCATCTGCCAACATTAACTATGAAGAACTCCTCATCGAACCAAAGAAGTTGCCCTTGACTGGTGAGTGATCTCCTAACTGGTTATAGATTTCTAATTGCGTCCTCTCTTTTCCTTATCGCTCGTAACTTATCGACACACTTCTCCATGGCGAATATACAACTGACCAGAACTGGCGTCAAATGAAAAAGACCGACGAGCTGGTAGTCAAAGAGGAAGCCCTAAGAGCTGGTGGTCAAAGAGGTGACACTAAGAGCTGAATCAAGGAAAACCCTCTATTACGATTTGTATGTATTAGTTTGCCGTCTACCTACCAGTTATATAATAACTGCCCTTTTCAGAAAGAAAATGTTTGTGGAATTTATCCTATCTGCCTGAAAAATTATTATGTTTTAATACTATGCTGTATGAGTTAAATAAAGGCTTACTATTGTCTGCTTGTATCCTTTCTAAGCCAGGATTTTCAATTTGCTTCGCTTCTGCATAGAGAAGCGCCCTTTTGCTTTCTCAATTAAACAGGAAGTAATAATTTTTGTTATTTATTGTTCTTTTATTAACATAACCATGGGCCTTCTAAATTAAATTTCAAAAAGGGTAGGCAACCCCTCCTACTGGTCTTGCGCTTAAAGTTGCCTATCTATTAGGATTAATTAATATTGAACGATATTCCTGTAGAAGCTACGATATGTACTGCTACAACTAGGCATTCAGTTAAATATGTAAAATTTTCAGAAAAGTCCAGACCAGTTGCTTATCTAAAGACAAACACCTGCTCACAGAAATTGACTTAAAAGCAACAGCAAAATGAATTTTAGAGCCGTAGAATAAATATCGACGCCAAAATATTTTGCATTTATTCAATATTGAAAAAAATTATTTAATGTGGTACCGTGTTTTCGTTCTCAGAATTTGGCGTAGTTAAAGAGATCTGAATCATAGTCAACAACAAAATCATTATTATTTGTGTATATTACACAATTATTCCAAAAATGGCGAGACAGTAGAGAACTTTTTTCAGGTTTGGGAACAAAACACGGTTTCTACGATACCAAAATCGTGAGAGAAATAACAGCGTACATAAAGCAAACAAGTAGAGACACTCACTTTCGGTTCCTTTGATGTCAAAATACCGATTTGGATGACCTTGAACGTCCCCTGGGGGGTACTTTCCGATGGTACTAACAGATGGCGCCACTATTTTGTCACATATGATTGGTAACAGAGCTAGTAACTGGCTCTGATTGGTAGTACAGTGCCTTTATATAGACAGTGGCGACAATGGGGTGTCTTTGATTGGCTCTCTAGATCACGTGGTTTTAGCCGCCATGTTTAGGCTAAATCACCTATGATTCGTGTTATACTTTTGGCAGTACTGAGTGTATTGTCAGTCTATGTCAAATTCGAGGTTAGAGTAGGTTAGGTTTTGCGTCAGTTTTGACACAAACTGACGCAAATCTTAACCTGTAAATCTCGAATGTTTTCAGTACTGCCAAACGTAAAACACATATCACAGTGGACTCTGATCACGGATTTAAATGAACACCCGTTAGAAATTTGCCTAAATATGGCGGCGGGGGTGTGGCTTAGTTGTATTGTCGTCACTGTCTGTATAAAGGCACTGTAATTGGTAGTAGTGTACCTGTATAATACTTTAGTAAGAGTAGGGCAAACAGCGAAAAATTTTGGATCATTTTTTCATGGCTACCAAGATTTAATGATATATTGAAAAACAAGGTTGGTGAAACTGACACACGAGTTGTCAGTTTCATCAAATTCAAGGTTAGCAGGTCAGTTTTTGCGTCAGTCTGTGTCAAAACTGACGGGAAACCTAACCTGCTAACCACGAATTTGATGAAACTGACAACTCGTGTGTCAGTTTACCAACTTTGTTTTTCAATATATCATTAAATCTTGGTAGCCATGGAAAAATGATCCAAAATTTTTCACTGTTTGCCCTACTCTTACTAAAGTATTATACAGGTACACTAATTGGTAGTATTTTGTGCTGCCATCTGATAGTGAAGCTTAGAAATACCCCCCGAGTTACTGTCCCAGGCACTCTAGACAGGTTTCAACATTTGGCATGAGTGTCTCTACTTGTTTGATTTATGTACGCTGGAAATAATGAATTACTCCTAGAGGAGAGAAATTTCTAGGAAGTTTTCATTACGACTGAGCAAACAAGAGCTCACAATTATGTCAAATTCGAGTTTATCAGGTTAGGTTTTGCGACAGCTTTGACACAAACTGACGCAAAACCTAACCTGCTAACCTCGAATTTGACATAATATTTAGTTGTGAGCTCTTGTCATAATTACTTACAGTGCCACCAACTTTAAAATTTACCATAGGCTTATTAATTTTAAAATAATTGTAACTAAAACATCAATAAATGACCTTTAAAAAAACAGGTTTTTTGTTTAAAATCTTCCTGCAACGTTAAAAAAATAGTATATGCAATTCGGAGAGAATGCTATTTTGCTTTAGTGCAATTTCTCTCCCTCATTGCATGATCTACTATTATCAAATTAAAGATTTTATTACTTGGCATTTCAGCTGCAACCTAGTGAGCAGATGTTTCCTTCGAGAAGATCGATGACGTCCACTTTTTCAACCAATTTTAGTCTTCAAGATATTAATCGATTGTACAAAATAGAAATATTGGTGAATATCACTAACGATTTGAGCGCAAAATTTTTCTTCGAGAAAACAATTATTACTTTTGATTTTAGATAAAGTAAGTATGGACAGTCTTTTAAGAGTAAGAAGTCAACCCTCCAGCCAACCTCAACGCCAACTTAACAGCAACCGAGTCTATAACTTATTTTCCCATGGCAGTAATATTCTCCACGAATGCTATTATACTGTGTATTACAGGAATGGTTGGTTCATTGAAAGAATTTTAGATTCTTTATCCAAAACTACATTTTAGATAAACTTTCTAAAATGTTTCTATAGTGAGTTTACATGGCCCAAGCCAGATAACATTGAAATTGTGGATAAATATTTTTTTAGTGCTATTCGTATGAGAAGAATAACTCCCATGGTCATTTCTCAGGATGATAATAGCACATTTTCCTTTTATTGCATATATTAAAACATCCATATGATTAAGCTTTTGTTTATTTTTATTTTGTAGTTTTCTAAATGTTCAATTTCTTTTATTTACTTTTTCTTTATCAATATATTTTTTTTAATTTGCAATTCCACCATGCATTGTGTATGTGCCCTAATAGAAGAATATGTACGCGTCCATGTTAAAGTTAGATTTCCAAAGTTGTCTATTTTTGATAGCATTTTTAGGCGGACTTATTTAATAGTTATTTATTGAATGTGCGAAATGTAGCATATTTAAAAAAAAAGACAAAGTTCAACCACGACGCGACGCCCATAGGGTTAATTTTCTGTTGTGGCTAGTATGCATTCCATACGCAATACAGCGTTTTATCCAAGATCATTCTGAAATCTTAAATTTTGTCAACATTTTTTGACACTCACATGTAATCTTTACCTGACTGCTATTACTTTACTAATCGTGTAATGGTTAAGTTTCTAGAAACCTAATGTTCTTACCAGACCTGATCACTATTTTTTTAAACGATTGTCAAAATAACGTTTTTGAAAGCTCAAGGTTTTGAATCGATTTTATACTCTAGTTTTAGTTTATTGGCGATTTCAGTTAAGATTTGATACCTACTATGTCATGAAAGTTATTCTACTGCACTCAGCAACTTAAAAGTACTCGGCCTTACAACCTTGTACAATATAGTTCCCCGTTCTGTAAAAGATAAATTTCATGACTTGGTATGTAAATAACTATTTTCGATTACCATTTTCGAAAGGAGGCTACTATTTGACACTTTAGCTACTCGTTATATAAATAACTATTATCCCAGTTCGTGCAAAAAGTGAATGTTTCTATGAGAGCGCGTAATGTGCACTCCGCTTATCCAGTAAAAAATTCCAAAGAGGTACCAAATAAATAAAGATGTGCAACATTTGAAAAAAATGCACAGTATTTGCAAAAAATTGCAAAATTTGCATAATATTTGCAAAAAATAACAAACATTGCTAAATACGATCTACGAAACTATAGCGTAGGTATTAAACTCCAGACTAATCGAACAGTTAAAATCAAATATCAGAAGTAAAACATCTTGGCAGCATATTGACAATTAACGATGATAAGGAGGAAAATTTACAGCAACGTTTAAGAAAAGCAGAGTAACATTCGGAACGGTTAAAGATATATGGCCTAGCTCTAAACTAATGCTGAAAGATTAAAACCTTGCCTGAATTGTGTATTTTAATATTTAATTATATAGCCAGTTTGTGTTTACATGTTTTGTTATTGTTAATTAGGTTTAATTATTGTAATCTAGCCTAACAAAAAGTGTGAGTGCGGTGCTGTCCCGTTCGTAAATTGCTGGATTTTGTGCGTTTGATATCTCAATGGCGGTGGCGCAGCGCAGTCGCAGCGTGCCCAGCCCCAAAAGCCTACGTCTGCCTGCGACCCGCAGTGTAAAATCGCCTATAAGCGAGCTATGTAAGTGCAGCTCAGTAAATAGAATTTGCTGCCTATAGTATTTTTGTACAGCAAACCACTTCGAGTGAGTCTCATTCTAATCGTGTACAGAGCAAGTACGTAATGGAGAAGCCGTTAAGGAGTGTCAAGAGGTTGCAATTGTTTCGTGATATTCGGCCACATACGCGACATAGACAGAATCCAGATATTTCCTTGTCACATTTGTGGGAAAGTTCCGTACATTGAATCATGAAAGTGTGGTGACGTAAGCCGACCCAATCCGCTGCGCATCAGTTCTCATCCACGAGTTTGAGGTCACCTAACATACAAAATTAATGATAAACGTTCTCTCCAGGCTCTGTTGTGAAAATTTCGCAACCGTAAAGAAATGCGATTAATAGACAAATAAATACGTACGCGACTCGCCAAGCCGAGCTTCTGTATCAAATCGCGACGGCAGATTTCGATGCAGCTTAATGTATATAAAGTATAAAAGACAGTTACTTAGTATTCCTTAAATATAAATTTGTAGTTAACACTGTCGTGTTTAGCAATTGCCATTGATTTTGGGGTTTAATCCATATTTACTTTTATTAGCATTGTTATTATTATTACTATTGTGGCTCTGTTGTTTTAGGACATAGAGCACATTCAAGCGCTTTAGTAGCAAATATATTAAGTTCCTAATACCATGCACCTTTGTCATATTTTTACAATTACACATTTGTTTAATAATTAGTCAGAGTCACACTACATTATCAATAATATGCTATTATGTTATGTTTGTCGTATTTTATCCGTTTTTGTATGCTGCCATAATCCATATCCATATAAAAGAGAGATTTTTGCATTTGTGCTGAAGCTAGGACTTTTATTGGAAAGCAATCATATATTTTTGGTATTGATTAATTAGAGTACAGTATCTATAGGCGTACCGAGTAGACGTGCTAACGTGGTAGTTCCGAATTTAGTGCTGTTATATTGAATTGAGTATAATAATTAACAATTGTGTTCACCCAAAACCAACAATCGGACAACAAAAACAGAGCTAAAACTACAATTGCCGAACATGTGGCCACCGGTTCTTTCGTAGAAGACCTTGCAGCGAAGGTGGCAGATATCGTAACAAAAGCATTGACAGTCAAATTCGATGCATTATTGGATAAATGTAATGCCTTGGAAAATCATGTTGCAAATCTAGAGAAGGAAAAACAAGATTTCCATAAAAAAGTTGACGATCTTGAACAATATACCAGGAGGGAGAGTGTTAGAATATTCGGTATTCAAGAAGCAAAAAATGAAAATACAGATGAACTCGTCCTCGATATTATCAATAATAAGCTTGGGGTACAGCTATCTGCGGACCAAATGGACAGATCTCATCGTGTGGGCTCTTACAACACTGTGGCCAGAAAACCCCGTGGAATTATTGTCAAGTTCGCTAGTTACAGGTACCGTAATCTCGTTTTTCAAAATAAAAGAGAATTAAAAGGCATCAAGTTAACCGTTAAAGAAGATCTTATGCGAAACAGGCTTGAAGTTCTGAATTGTGCGGTGGAACAATTTGGTTTTAAGAATGTTTGGTCAAAAGATGGCGTGATTTTTATCAATAAGCAGGGGAAAAACATACATACCGGAATATGATAGAACTTGAAAAATTATGTGATTAATCAATTCCTTTTTCGGGTACCAGCCACCTCAGTTAGCAGTTGCACGATTACGTTTTTTTGCACTTGTGTGTATTTTTTTCATAATTGTTTAAATTTAAATTTTAATTTTGTTACCTTGCATAATTTATATATTTTTTTCTTACAAACTGTTACTTGTAATTGTTTACAGTAACTAGGGATATTTTCATTTTGCTTTATTCTGCATAAAGGATTTTTGTTGTATTTACATTTTTGCTGTATTTATTTGTGGTAAATAATAGAGGTCTGTATATTTAGATTTGTGCCACATATACTTGTTTAAATGTATCTTTTTGTCATCTGTTGAACTGAATTTGTAAATACTCATGTCGCTTAAAATTGCTCATTTTCATATAAGATCACTGGGTACTGGTTTTGATGAATTCGAAGATCATGTATAACAATGCGATTACGATATTATGGCTCTTTCTGAAACCTGGTTAAATTCTAACATTTCTAGTGACACTTTCAAAATATTTGGTTATAAAATTATAAGGAATGATCGCTTGTTGCACGGTGGAAGATTGGCCTGTTACATTAAAAACAATATAGAGTTTACAGTAATGAATTGTGAAAATAATGTACACTATGAACAATTATGGTTATCTTTTACGATAAATAGGCAGCGATATTCTCTTGGCATCATTTACCGAGCTTAAAGAAGGGAATTTACGCCCTAGAAGACACTTTAACATCTGTTATTCCTCGCTGTGATAATGTTTTATGTGTAGGTGACTTTAATATTGATTTCAACACAAATAATAGCAACTGTTTAAAATTTTTAGATCTACTAGAAACGTACGGCTTAAGGCAAATTATCACAGAACCGACCTTGGTTACTGAATTTTCATCCACGCTTACTGATCTTATTATAACATCTAATGCTGATATTATTAGTGAGTGTGGTGTGAGAAGTATGCATAACATATCAGATCACTTTTTAACTTTCTGTCATGTAATTATTAAAGATTCCTACAACCAAACTAACTTTAAAACCTACAGAGACTTCAAAAATTTTGTGCTTGCCTTGAAATCTGTGCCGTGGGATAGCATGCTCCGACTTTCTGATATTGATTCTAAAGTTAAATTTCTCAGCGACATTTTATTAATATTATGCACCTATTTGCACTGTGCGGATTACTAAACCTAAAGCCCCCTGGTTGACAGATAATGTAAAACTACTTATTGCACTACGCAACAATGCGCTACGAAAATTTAAAAGAACGAAAAATTGTAATGATTGGACGTATTATAAAACTTTACGCAATTTTACAACCAGTGCTATCAAGCGTGAAAAACGAGCAAATTTTCAGTGGGTCTTGAGTAAAACTAAAAATAACGTGTGGACAGCACTAAAAAAATTGGACATTCAATTAAAATGCAATAATGACATTATTCCACCACATCTTTCTAATGCCGATGCAATTAATAACTTTTTTATGGATGAAGTCAGTAAAAACAAACGTGAACCTGATGCCAATTTAAAGCATTTTTATCAAAATAATTCAAATAGTAATATCACTAATCCATTTGGTTTTTCTCTTGCGACGATAAATGATGTAGTTGAGTCTTTAAATTCTATTACTTCAAATTCTGCTGGTATCGACGGCATTAGCATAAATATGATTATAATGTGCTCTCCTTTTATAATCAAATATTTGCTTCACATTATCAACTGTTGCTTGGAAAATTGCTATTTTCCCGATAGCTGAAAAATAGCATACGTCACTTCTCTTCCGAAAACAAAATCTCCATCTAGTCCAGTTTTTGAAGGTAAAAATATGCTATTACCTCAGAATTCTTTGAACTTTGACCGATTGACGTGAAATTTGGTGAGTGGTTAGGGGATCGCTCAAGGAGCAAAAGTGACATAGCGCCGATGTGCGCTTTTACCCTGAGAGTGGATGCCACCCCTTCTCGGGGTGGAAATGTGTTCACTCAAAATAACCCCGGAAATGGATAGAGGGATAAATTCTAAGTAAAAAATGTTCTATATAGTTTTTTCGATAGATCGATATTTTGCGAGCTATTCGCGATTGAAAACTTAGATTTTTCGTGATAAAAATGCGTTTTTGGACGGTTTTTCGCGAATAAGTCGAAAACTTCGCGTTCTATCAAATAAGTTGCAATAACCAAAAATGAAGCTTAGAAGCTAAGAGATGGTTTTTTTTATGAATGCTCTAGGTCCAAAATAAAAGAAGTTATGGCTCGTTGAAGAAGATTTTTTATTGCAACAACTTGGTTCGAAGTAATCAACGTTAATTAACGAAAAACCGATGCATTTTTCGGGAAAAACTTATAGAACATTTTTTGTAGTGATTGAAAAGACATTTAAAATGAGCACTGTTAAAAGTCGATTGCATTATAACTAAGCGAGTTACGATGCAAAAACGGTGGGCCACTCGAGTTTTTGAAAAAAAAATTAGAGCTAAAACCCCAGCCATTCTACCAGAATTGATATTGACCATTATCCCTTTACAAATTACTTTATTTTAGTATTACTCATGTAATCCAAAAGTTTTTCGACATGCTCAGACTTTGCATATTCAAAAAGTAAAGAGTTGAAGGGCTCGGGAGGGGTGGTCCGCGCACTATAATGCAAACTTCTAACATTTATATCTCCGTTATTTTTTTCCTACAGAAATAAAAAAAAAACTAAAATGTTAGTTAAGAAAAAATCCACATTTTTGTACTATATTATTTTTTACGGTGTTTTCTTTAGTTTTAGTTATTTTCAAAATAAGGTATTTTTTTAAGAAATTTGAAAAATACGTTTTCCATTTTCATCATATTTTTTTCGAAAAATACGCAATCTAACCCGCCCAAACTTTTGGATTACATAAGTAGTACTAAAATAAAGTAATTTGTAAAGAAATAATGGTCAATATCAATTCAGGTGGAATGGCGGGGGTTTTATCGCTCATTTTTTTTTTCAAAAATTCGAGTGGCCCACCGTTTTTGCATCGTAACTCGCTTAGTTATAATGCAATCGAATTTTAACAGTGCTCATTTTAAAGGTCTTTTCAATAACTACAAAAAATGTCCTATAAGTTTTTCCCGAAAAATGCATCGGTTTTTCGTTAATTAACGTTGATTGCTTCGAACCAGGTTGTTACAAAAAAAATCTTCTTTAACGAGCCATAACTTCTTTTATTCTAGACCTAGAGCATTCACAAACAAATCAATCTCTTTGCGGTTTCCTAAGCTTCATTTTTGGTTATTACAACTTATTTGATAGGACGCAAAGTTTTCGACTTATTCGCGAAAAACCGTCCAAAAATATGAATTTTTATCACGAAAAATCTAAGTTTTCAATCGCGAACAGCTCGAAAAATATCGATCTATCGAAAAAACTATATAAAACATTTTTTACTTATAATTTGTCCCTCTGTCCATTTCCGGGGTTATTTTGAGTGAACACATTTCCACCCCCGAGAAGAGGTGGCATCCACTCTCAGGAGTAAAAGCGCACATCGGCGCTATGTCACTTTTGCTGCTTGTGTCATCCCCTAACCACTCACCAAATTTCACGTCAATCAGTCAAAGTTCGAAGAATTCGGAGCGGAAAACCTTCAACGACTGGACTAATCTACTTTCAAGAAGCTACGTCCTATTAATATATTACCTACTTTATCCAAAGTGCTAGAGAAAAGTATGGAAAAACAAATTCGGAGTTTTCTTTCTTTTTTCAACATTCTTCTCACGGAGCTTCAGGTTTTCGTAAGGGGTATGGCTGCACAACGGCGCGGCGCTCGCTTGCATAATGGACGATATATTTAAGACTTTAGATAATAACTTCATCACTATTTTGGTTCTTTTAGACTACTCTAAGGCGTTTGATATGATCGACCATGAATTGCTATTGTCTAAATTACACTACTTTGGTTTTAATAAAGAGGCGATCAAATTTATAAGAAGTTTCCTTTCGACCAGAATTCAGATGGTTAAGATAAATAATTCAATTTCAAATGGAAAATTTGTTGAGTTCGGAGTTCCTCAGGGCTCTATCTTAGGACCGTTACTATATATAATTTATACTGCAGACTTTATTGATATTATTAAAAACTGCAAATGTCATTTTTATGTGGATGGCACTCAACTCTACATGCCTTTTAATTTGTCTGATCTTCAAGAAGCAAATGATATAATAAATACAGATATTTCTAATCTTACTACTACGTCAAAAAAAATTCTCTTCTTATTAACCCATTAAAATCGTCAGTTCTGCTATTTTGTAAATCAAAAGATAGAGATAGAATATTACCTTTAATTACCATCAACGTTGAAGGTGCAGCTGTACCTATACAGAGTTTTTGTCGAAATTTGGGATTAATAATGGACTCCAATTTAAGATTTAACGGCCATATTAGTAAATTTATACAAACAGCTTTTAACAACTTAGAAATTCTTTACATACACAAACACCTTCTCACTATTAATACTAAAAAAATTCTATGCGATTCCTTTGTTTTGTCTCACTAAAATTTTGCAGATATTGTTTATGGTCCTTGTTTGGATAGTACAAATACCAAAAAATTACAACGTATTCAGAATTCATGCCTAAGATTAATTTATGGCTTGCGAAAATTTGATCATATTTCTCACAAATTCCGAGACGTTAAATGGTTGAACATGAGAAATCGTCGTTTGATGCACTTCGCATGCTTTATTCATAAATTACTTTTGTCTAAAACGCCAACTTATCTTTTTGATAGGCTTAGATTTAGAACAGATCACAATATCAACATTAGGAACAAAGGGCTCTTAAGTATACCAATTCACAAATCTGCACTTTTTGAACACTCTTTTACATATACCGCGACAAATATTTATAACTCCTTGCCATCTCGCATAAGAAACCTTCCAATTTCTTCTTTTAAACTACGTTTGTCAGAGTATCTCTTTGAACATCAACGCAGTTCCTAAGAGTATCTGTTTACTTAAAAAAAATATTAAAATTACCTATTAGTTCTGAATGTAATTTTGTCAACCACAAATGACTTACAAATCTAACAGTTGTAATGTCTACTGACCGCCTAATTCAATTAAATATGGCTGCAGTAACGATTATTTAGCTAGGATGAGTGGAAGAACAGGTGTTTTTACAACACCTGAACTCCGCCTTTGTCACACTTATTTTTTTTCTTAATCTTTTTGTGTTATAATGTCTATATTTTAAGTTGCTTGTGCGACAATAAAGTCCTTTATTATTATTAATATTAATTGCAATCTGGGCTGCTCCGTTTGTCTTCAATTGATATTTCATTTGTACCATTAGGATTAATATGTAAAATATTATAATTATTGACTTATAATCTTACCTTCTCAGTGCGCTTGTTTTTAAAACATTAATGTTTGTCTTCAGGTGCTTTAATTTTGGATTAGACCTGCATCATTATAAAATTACAGGTCTTCTAAATGCTGAGTAAACTTCCATGTGACTCCTTTTCTATTTGTAAAAGTTCGATTAGTGGTCCAATCTATTACTATTAGAATCGGAGAAAGGACACATTCATGTTTAACGTCACTGTTGATTTTTATTTTGTTGAATTAGATCAATTATGTTCGATAAAGGCTCCATATTTTTTGTAATAACTACCATTTTAATAATCCTCGTCTATATTCCATATTGTTCCAATACCCACCACGTAGCTCATGTTGTCTTATTCACAATCGATAAATCCCAGTGGTAATTTTGTATTCCATTTTAATGCCTCTTTAATTATTACTTGCGCGGTGCAAATTTGATCTAAACATGATCTTCGTAATCTCAAACCAGCCTGGTTTTTTCTTAGAATTGTATTCACGCCTCTTTTCATAACCTCAACTTTTAGTATATATGTTAGTATTTTACTGGTGGTACTTAATAGTGTAATGGATCTTCAATTTTTACAATACTTTCTACTTCCTTTTTTAATTGTCAAACTTTCTGCCCATTCTTGTGGTAGTTCCTTTAATTTCAAATATATATATTATGTAAAAAATTATTTCTTAATTTTTGATAGTTTTCAACATTTCATCTCTTAAAATTTTCCTAGTATTAGTCGATATATCTTGATGCTCACTTACATTATGTTATTTAATATGCATTTATTGCCTTATATACATATCACCAAAGTGATTCATCCATCTGTTAATGATTTCATTTTCCTCTTCTAACAATTTTCCATTTTGGTCTTTGCATTATTTGGTTATGTTTCTCCCTAAAAAGTTTCCTTGTTATATAGTAAAGTGTCCTTATTTAATTTCAACCTGTTGTTGTTTTCTTCACTTTGTGGCATTTCTTTTCATAAGTTTATGTACCTCTTTGTATTGTTTTCTTAAATGCTCTATCCTGTGAAGGCACACCTCATGTAAAAACCTTTATTTTATTTTTCTTCTCGTCTCAATTAAATTTCAAGTTTCTTTAGTCATCCAATTTTTTATTTGTTTTTCTAAAATTAGTTGTTTCAGTGATGGCATTTTTGTAATTATTCCAAAGGGATTTTATTATTAAATCGTTTATATTACTCATGTCTTTGTATTTGTTAAATAACGCAAATTGATATTGTTTTAAAACTGCTTTATTTGTCGAATGCAGGCTTTCCCGTCCGTTGTTCATACTTGTAGGTTCTTCCGGGTTATACCGTGGTTGTCGATTTAAAGTTGAGTTTTTGGTGCTCATGCTGTCAGCTTCTTCAGAAGTTTTCTAAGAACTGATGTTGGCGCCTTTTGCTCCTGGTTATATACCGAAGAATCGTTACTGTTGGCTGCTCATGTAGATCTTGTATGTTATAGGGACTTGTCGTTTTTCGTGAAACTTGTTTATGATTTAATTGGTTTTGGAAGAGCCAGATTTTTAATAACTTCTAGAGATTCCCGAATAACGCGAGGGAAGTATTTTTTTAGTCCTGGCTAGTATGTTTACGGAGTAGTAATTTATTCTGTGGTCCCCTGGTCCTAACAAGTGTTCTGCGATGGTTGATTTTTGTGTGTTTCCAAGTCGTGTTTGGCTCTGGTGTTCGATATTGGATGCTTCTTCCCGTTTGTCAGATGTAAGATTTACCATAAGTACGTTGGAGCTGGTAAACGCCTTCTGTCTGTAGCCTGGGCAAAGATTCTTTGTTGGGGGGGGATCAATTGTTCGATCTTTCGTATTGTACCATAGCGGACTCCGATGCTTTTATTATTTAAAGCCTTTCTTATTGTGTAGTTTACTACAGTGATGAAGGGAAGATAGACGTAATTAATATGTTTAGGTTTAGGTTCTTTCGGTTTTATGGTGAATTGGCACGCTTTCCTGATGTCTCTTCAACTGTAGCCATTCCTGCTTAAAGCTTCTTCCACATGTCACAGTTCTTGTGCTTACTGTCCTAGTCACAAATAGCTTTTATTTATTATTTATTTATTTAATTATGCTTAATGTGCTTTAACTACACGGTCATTAGCACAAAGTAACGTAACATATTTTACAATAACTTGGTTACATTAGTAATTTTAAATAATTTGATAAGGATGGGGGATTTTTGAAGGCCTCATCTATTCTTGGAGGTATGTGAAGGTTCTTTCTGGAATCATCGTATTTCTTGCATTCTATTAAGATGTGGTCGGTTGTGAGGGGTACAAAATTCTCACATCACAGTTTGGTCGTTCACTTTTCTCCAGCAAGTAAGAATGTATTATTCGACTGTGTCCAATTTTCAGCCTGGTAAAGCATACTTGTTGACGTCGACTATTGGGTTGGTAAAAGAAAATGCATTTGGTGTCGAATCGGTTTCCACATGTTGTCGTCAATTCGTTTTCTGTTTGCTTAGTTAGGCAGTCCTTAAAGTTGTTCTTGGCGTCGTAATGGGTAATATAGTTGAAGTTGACAGCATCATTCGAGGATATTGCGTCTTTTGCGTACCTATCTGCGTCTTCGTTACCTGGAATTCCGGTGTGTGAAGGTACCCATGCAAATTGAAGCATCTTTCCCGTGCGGGTGATAGTGGTCACTAACTTTTGGATTTGGCATAATAGAGATTCGTTCGGATACAGGTTTCCTATGGCTTGAAGGGCACTTTTGGAGTCCGAGCGCAGAAGGTAATTGCCGCCTGTTTGGCCCTGGATCCATTCTAATGCTTTTAATATGGCAATGACTTCTCCTGTGAAAACACTGGTGTTTGGATGTAGGCGAACTTTAACGTTGATGTTACGAGTGACCAAAGCAGCTCCTACTCCGATATCGTTTTTAGACGCGTCTGTGAATATATATGTGTAATTCGAGAACGGGTACTTGTGGAAAAGTTCATTAAAACTGGCCCGAATTATTGCACAATTGTTATCAGTCTTGGTGATCGGTAAGAGATCAAAATTGACACTAAGAGAGGAGTGTGCCCAGGGAGCCATTTCTGGTGTAACTTTGGGGACAATTTGGGGAAATTGTAGGCTAACTTGGTTTAATAATTGTGTGATTCTGTAGTGGGATGGTTTAGGAAGATGGGGTCTTTTGTCATAGACTGAGTGGAACAGTGGGTCAAATATTGAGTGATAGACAGGGTTTTGGGGGTGGAGGCTACTGATGCAGCGTATTTTTTGAGTAAAAGTATTTCTCTTCTTCGTTGCAGTGGAAGCTCTTTGGCATTACAAAGAACTTTGCTGGTTGGACTAGTTATATAAGCTCATGTGACAATCCTTATAGCGGTATTGTGCACCGCATTCAATACTTTTAATTTATTGGGATTAGCTGATGCTTAAACTATTGAGCCATAGTCGGTTTAGAGAGAATCAGGGTTCTGTACATTGTCATTAAGGTTGGCGTATCTGCTCCCCAGTCATAATTTGCTAGAGCTTTCAGGATATTTATTTTAGATTTACACTTGTTTTTAAGTGTCTAAGTGTGTACACCAAGAATGTCGCTTATCGAAGATCAGTCCAAGTAGCTTGACGTGTTCACTATATTCAATTGGGTGGTTGTTTAATTTTAATCTGGGTTCCTGATTGTGTAGATCTTTTTTGCGGAAATGGATAGCTTTTGTTTTACTTGGAGAGAATTTGAACCCTGATATTTGTGACCAATTTGCCAGGTTGTCGATAGCATTCTGTAAATGATTTTGGATGGAAGTTAAATACCTGCCCTTGCAATAAATCGTAATATCGTCTACAAATAGGCTGATGTTTATAGGTGGAGCAATGTTATTTGTGACGTCATTGCACGCTATTAGAAAAAGCGTAACGCTCAAGATTGACCCTTGGGGGACTCCCCGATGTCCGATGAATAATACTTTTTTGTATTTTAAGAAACGGCTTTTGTACTTTCTGTTTATTGCTATATGATCGAATTTTTATTCTGTCCCTTGGTGCCTGTTACCTGAATTTATTTTTTAGTTTGTGTCGAAATATACCGTTTCCTACCACTAAGTTATTTAATTCACAGAAATCTACATCAGCTCATTTTCTTCATTATTACGCTTGGACCTTCTCGCCCTATTATTATTATCTCCAGATGTCTTTCCATGAAATCCTTCATAGTTCTCCATAATTTGTGTCTATGAGAAAACCTTTGTACCACTGCAGTTTCTCTCCATTCTCTTCTCTCGATTCTTTCTAGCCTCTCTTTGATATTCTTTCTTCCGCCTTTTGGATCATCGTTTTCTCTATTAGTGCTTTCATCTTCCAATTTTATTCCTTTATTGCTGTTATATCTTCCGCCCGTTGGCCTTCTTTGTTATCTAATTGTTGTACTTGTAACAGAACCGAAACCGTTCGTTAGAGTTAGCACTGTTACACTGTTTCGTAATACTTTTAAATATAGTCTGTTTTTTGCTTATTCAGAGCAAGCCTTGCATTTATATTACTTTAGCAGTATAGAACAGTGTAGTTACAAAATATACCTAACGTAAAAATCAAGGTCAACGGGATTGTTAAGCTGACACTTCGGTAAAGCTTAATAAAATTCCACGAAAAAGCAGTATTAATAGTAAAACTAAAGAGGCTATAAAACACTGCTTTACTAATGTAAAAGATATTAATTACAACTTAAGTAAAACGGCCATTAGTGGAAGACTTGGTCAAATCTTTGATGTAAGTATTAAAAATTAAACAGATATAAAATGTCTAACAATTTCTTATAATGCTAGATTTTGAATTCAATTGTGTTTAATATTCTAAATGAAGCAAAATCACAACTCCAGCAACAACCTAATGACAATATGAAAAAGAACAAGAAATTTCTAATTTGGGAGGACTATAGTTTCAGGGAGGATATGAAGAAGAAAATTTGGGATTTTCTACTTTGGATAATTTATTGCGATGTGCAAGAAAGGAATTAAATTAAACTGCTGCAAATAAAAATCACCAGCAAGTTGTTAATAATATATTTTTACATTAGAACATATACGATAAATCGATGTCTAGAAATTCTATGACGTTTCTGTACAGTTATATAACAACCATGTTTAAATAATCGTTCTTAAAATAAAGCAATACCTTATTTAATGTCAATGGTGCAGTAATTTTAGCTTTCATTGTGTATAATAGTGCTTATAAGATAACTCATTGACAGTTGTATTAAGTTTTTGACATTGCTAGTGTTTTGTCTTTGTAACCAACTATCTACACTGTTACAAAAATGCAAAAGCAAAGCCTGCTCTGAATCATAAAGCACAAAAACAGACTATAGTTTCAGTAATAATAAGACGAGAGGTCAAAATATTGCCGACAATAATTTTTGCGATTCAGAGTTTCTGCGGCGACGAAAATATCGACGAGTGCTTGCACGAGTCGTTATTTTCTAAAGCAACGGAAACGAGACAATCTGAAGAGCAAAAATTGTCTGCAATATTTCGACCTAGAGTCCTATTCGTCTTGACAATTTAACTTTTCATGAAAAAATTATTACAGAAAAAATTATCGCTGAAATAAAGCTCCTCGAATTATTGTCGGTGAAATAAAGCTCCTCGAATTATTGTCACTAAAATAATCGTTCGATTGGTAGTTTATTTTTATATTGAAGAATGCCATTGGTTGACACCAGTTAAATTGTCATCGTAATTTTCATAATTTTTTAGCGTTCTCTAATGAATTTCTACCAAAACTTTACAATTTTCTTGATAATTTCCCAACATTTTATAATGATTTAAATGATTTCCTTTCTTTAATATTATTTCACAATAGATTTACGTAATTTCACTATAATTCTAGTTTGTTCTTAACATTTCACAATGTAATAAGACCTACCTGTGAATTTGGGGACATCTTTGGGTGGCGAGTTTTTAAGGCGGTTTTATTATTAAATCACTCTAGAGTGACATGGTCAAATATTAAGGATTGGGCCGATTCAATAAAAGTCCGAGGCTGTTTAACCTAATATATTAAAAATCTAAAAATAATAGTATCATTAACAAAATAAGTTCATGATAACACATTGAACTATGAAATAATCTGAGCAAAATCTCCTTAGCATCTTAAATCAACAACAGAAATTTAGGCTGAACGAAAGCCCTATATAAATTATGAATAGCCCACGGCTGCAAATGCAGTTCAATTACATTATTTTCGGGCTTCCCCATGAACTGACATATGGATTACATATGACATGGAGAACTAGTAAAATAATTTAAAATCCAAACCTTTCGGCCTTCAAGAAGGCAGCTTCAATTAGCGGCGCGGGGCGTCCGGCGGCCGAGGTGTGAACCGTTCACGAATTCAAATCGGACAGTTTGTGAAAAAGCTCATTACTTCGTATCTACGTTTTTAAATCCCTTAATTGACTACCTGGGCTATGTAGCCGTAATTTTTAGTTTTTTTCGAGTACGTATGTTGAATTGTTTCAGATTTGCAAATTTTACAGGTCCCACGAAAACGCGGGCTTGCAAAGATTGGATAAGAAATTGATCCTATTGTTTTCTCACTTCCGGGATGTTATCTGAACTTGAGGTTACAGATTCAACTCTGAAAACGTTCTAATGACTCCGATTAATTATTACAAACCTATATTATAGGTATTTTGTTAATACGATTTGTTATAATAATACTTTTATGTCAACTCACAACATTTTCAAACATTTCGTCGTAATTTTATAGTATTTCATCAAGGTTGTACATCATTTCATAATATTGCTTTACATTTAGCAATTTCGTTTTATTTCATAATAATTTTCGATAATGTGTTATTTCATAGCAATTCGTAGTAATAATGTTATAGCACTAATAATTTATTAATTTTTCGTAATATTTTGTTAGTAGCTTCAGCAGTTTAAATATATATTTTCAATATTTTAAAACAGTTTTAATAATTTTATGGAATTACATAATATGTTTACTACTTGGAATCCCCTTGCCCATAACGAAGAATATTCACTACTTGTGATTTATTTATCGAATTGAAAAACAATACAGAATGATATACATCTAGAAATACAGAATAAAGTACATCTAGAAATAATTTACCGCATTTAATATAAAAAAATATGGTTGTGATCTTAGTGTAAGTAGGGCTTATGCATTAAGGCCATCAATCAGAATTGCAAAAAAAAACAGAATAGAAGAAGAAGTGGGAGGGGTAGCACAGCGAATAGGAATTAGAATTACTTTTGCGATTTATTTGTGTAACAAATAACTTATATATCAAATTATTAGATGACTCTGTGTTATTATTTAATTGATTAAATATATGATATACTTTCAATAATATTGAAGAGAGAAAGTTCTGAACCATATCCAATTTAAAAAGAAGTTGAGCTCCATAATTATATGATTTTTAATTTATTATAGTCTATCTTTTCATAACCTGCTAATTATTGCGTTTCTATTATTTTATATTTTAATGTAATTTTAACAACGCAGCACTTTAACTGGCTATTTTTGATCTAAATGGAGTAATGGTAGTAGTTAATTAAACGGTGCCAATTAGCAACTTAAATATGAAGGTCAATACCGGTATACTTTTCCGACCAATTGTTAGTTTCAATAATTGTTATTTACTTGTTTATATTAAAAGTAGATTTATAACTAAATATTAATCGTTCATGAAGAGTAATTATTAAAGAGACAATTTTACATATTCATTAAATGATTAATACTTATACAAAACTCATTTATAAGTAATCGCATATCATTAAAATGCACAATCTATTCCTAAAATAGGCACTAATACGCTCTACTTGCTGAAATTTAAAATTGTAAAAATTAGCAAATCTTCAAATTTAATTACAACCGGAAACGCCAGCCTTAAGTGCCATTTACAATGCAACAAATCGGTATAAACAGTTAATTTTATGTAAATAAGCACGGCTCTTAATAGAGGTTGAGCGTCGAGGGCAGCCTCGTGCAACAGATGTAACTGCAACCGTTCAATCTACAGTAATTACGGAAAAATTCGAAACCGGCGGTTACTAACCCTCAAAGTTTCTAAATAGTAATTGCCTTATTAGTGATGCACCAGCTGCACCGCAAATAAAATTAATACAATTGAAAGGCATCTCCCAAATAAATAGAAACTGGAGCTATTATTTACACTTTGCGATTTACATTTCCAGGCTTTACGTGGCCGATGTAAATCCAGTCACCAGTCACCAGTTTGCGACTGGTTACAATTTCGCCACAACTTTCGTTGGTTGTCAATGATATTAGTGTCGATGTCGATCAACTGAATGGAGGAGAATTTTAGGACTAATTTGTGTATTTTAGTAACATTAATCTACACATAGGTAAAATTAATCTAAAACCTTTTTCTGTTCAATAGTTTCGGCTATAAAACATCTGAAAGGTTGCATAGCTAACTAGTATAAAATCATATGCACCGAGGTAAAGCCAATGAAGATCACTGTGTTCATAATAATTTATGATATGTCCGATAGTGTCCAAGGTAACAATTTGCGTTTCGTTGTGGTACTTTCATTGAATTTTGTAGTGAAATCGAGAAGTCAATGACATCGTTGGTTTTAGATGCTTAGATATTCATCGGATGCTCAAATCTTGCTCATCTAATCTTACAATAATTACTCGTAACAGTATAGGACTTTAACTACGTTTGTCATTGTTTTTCTAAATTAATAAAAAAATTAAAAAGTATTTTAAATCCAACTTGAATAGATTCTTTAAACAAAAAAAAATCTTACCGAGAACGAGATTTGAACTCACAGCCTTAGGCTCGGCAGCTCGCCGGTAAGCTACAACCCTGCTACACAGATTGGGTAATTTTTATTGGCAACGGAATACAAATCGACAAGAACATATAAATAAATGCGACCGATTTCGCCCGAGAGGTTTTCAGTTCTTTGCGTTAATATTCCACACAAACTGGGGAGCAAATCAGCCTGATAGACTGTATCCTTCGACTTTTTCTAATAATTATACCTCTATTTTTATTAATCACGAATATGCAAGCCAGTAGCTCAGACACAGTGTTGATTTCTAAAATAAATGAAATCTTAACTCAGTTTATTTAACATTCATTATTGAAGACCGTACAAAGTACTGTCATAAAGCTCTCAAAAATGCGCAAGGAAAGTATGGGAAAAGCAATTCTGGGCAAATGACGGCAAGAATTGGGCTAGCGAAAACAACAAGAAGCATTTAGTGTAAACCTTTCTTACCTGTTGTCTGCGAGTTTAGTGTCTTTAATTACATAAAACTTTTATTTATTTATGTTCAGGTTACTTAGATAGATTTCTGGTAATTTATTTTATATTGTTTTATTTTTGTTTATGAATCAATATCACAGGGACTGTAATTTTACTTCTGTTAAAACGCAGTCAATCTATTCTATTGACTTAGAATGATCATTTAATAAACTTGAGTAAAAACAACTTGACATTTTTCTATGCTAATATAAGTAGTGTTAACAATACCTTTGGTAAATTAAAAACATTTTTTACCCAGTTTTCGACAGAATTTGATTGTTTAGTGTCGGCCACGGAAATGTAGAAAGTATAATAGAAAAACTATTTCAGTGTTGACGCATATGACATGCTTTGCAATGAAGCTAAGGTGAATAAAAACGATGGGGTTATTGTATACATTCAATAATTATTTTGAAAATATTTATTTAAACATAATGGGCAAGTTTGGTTTTGTTCCGGTGACACATACATTTACACGAGTGGAAAGTGACTTCAGATCCGGTATTGATCACATTTTTGTGAAAACAACACAGGACGAACAATAATATATTGCAGTTTTTCAGACGAATTATTTTCTTATGTTTACCATGCTATAGTTTAATAAAAATTTAAATAATCTGCGAAACAGGTATCCCAAACGGATTTCTAAAATAGAAATTTAAAAAAAAATTAAGTGAATGCGGAAAGCGTAGATTAATTAAATCTTTATAATGCAGAAAGGGTAGATGAAATAAGTTAGTTACTTAATGAAAAACTTGTCAATGCAGTTGAAATTTATACCGACACCAAAGAAGTTGGATATAGAGAACGAAAAACAAATTAGTTATGTCTATTAATAAGAGGGTAAACCTTTGTTATAATTTAGTAAAAATTATTTATATTGTACTGAAATAAATTAAAGAAACTTATAAAAACTACAAAAAATAAGTACTATAAGTTTGAACAATATAGTTAATAACTGGGTTTCGTTATTCAGGGCAGCAATTCAAAAGAAAACTCTGTTCTAAGCCAATATTTCCGATATCTTAATACCTTTATCAAGGCAAAAAGTGAGGTTAGTACGTCATAATTGGCTCAAAGAACAAAGACCAAAGCACATCTTGACTAGTACAACAGGTTGAGAGCTAAAAATAATGGTTTAGGTAACCAATTTATGTCATACTTAATTGATTTATAAACTACAAACAAACTTTAAAAAATAAAATTTTTACGGTTGTAATAAGTTCTAGTCACGAAATTTATTTACTATTTTTTATTCGTTTTTATTATAGGAATGATTTAACCATTATATAGATTGGCTGCCTAAACTATTGCGTTTAACTTTTAACCTGTTAACTAGTCAAGATATGCTCTTGCTTCTTTGCGTCAGTTATAACTTGTTTTGCCTTGATAAAGGAATAAAGATATCGAAAATATTGGCTTAGAATAAAAAGTTCGCTTTTGAACTGCTGATCTGAAGAACGAAACCCAATTATTAATTATATTTTATATGAACCAGTCGTTCGTTACTGTCTCTTAGTTAACTGGAACAATTAATAAGAATCTAGTAGAAATTGTTGACACATTTAATATTTTTGCAAACTAAATTACAACACCATCTATGAGTCCACCTATTTCCACATATTCTTGATCCATTTATTCATATTACTTTAAATACTTCAAAAAATTATATTTGACCTGGATTCTATAAAATTAATACTATTGAAGTACTGAAAGCTATTTCTAATTGTGTAGCGCCAGCTTTTTCTTTTTTAATCAATGGAATAATGGCAAGTTGTATTTTTCTAGCTCTCTTCAAAACTCGTGATAGAGCTGACGTAACAAATTACAGGCCAATCGCACTAGCTATAAATTTTGCAAAAATTTGTGAAAATGTAATAAAAAATAATGCTTTATTTTCAAAAACAGTGTGGCTTTCGAATAGGGGAATCAGCCCAGAATGCTATTACATAGGTACTCAACTTCTATAATTACAAACGAGGAAGTAAGCTCTTATACTATCTATATACACGTAGGCATTGAAAAGAATTATTACTTTAATTGCGCCGTATTAATACCTTTTACTTTTTTAAAATAAGTTATAGCTTATCAAATAGCATGCGTCTGATGTAATTTTGAGAAAGCTCCATTCAGTGTAAGTTGCGATTACCGTATCACGTAAGGTGTTGAACAAACAAGTTGGTGGCGACCGTATCTGGTGTTAATTTTTTTAGTGTTAACCCACTCCCTACTCCGGAGTAGCTCAGCTGACCAGTTGAACGCTATTGGTTGCAGGAGTTATTTGGTATTTACAGCTGTCTATCCGGACTATCTTGAAGTGTTGTAAATCTCGTTCTAGGATTAATTAAAACTTTAAAGGGCATTTTTAAAGTATTTACTTTGAATGTGGAATATGGAAGTTTACTTTCTCTTAATTGAAATGCGTTTATCGTATAAAAGTGTTTGTTGGGGCATTGTGGCTTATGAACGAATAAAAAAAAAGACTTTTTTTGGTAGTATGCTTATAAAAGACATAACTTATCAATCAAATTTTTTATATAGAAAGTAAACATTTTTGATTCTAGACAGTTATATCTTCTAGTTATTTTTGTTTATTATAAAAATACAAGTACTTTAAAGTGTATAGCTCATGGAGATGACACCAAACTACAACTCTTACACTATACTTTCTTGGACTGCGTTTCACTAATCTATTGCCGACTATAGTTAAATCATCCGTTAATTTAAAAATATTTAAAAAATAAGTGAAAGAGTATGATACGAGTACAACGTATAAAGATTAATCATTCAAAATTAGTTTCTATTGAGTATGTTATTGCACGATTATACATGTATACAAGTTATACAAGTACGTACATGTGTAATGTGTACATAATATATTTTATTAATAATATTTAATGCAATAGAATCTAAAATAAACTGATCTTGAATATGGTGCTCCGCGCATTGTTTTAACTTCTGGGGATTAGGTTTATTTGTAATTTTTGATTTTGCGGTTTATGTGCACGGTTTGTGGACAAATAAATATTATGATTATTATGTTAAGATGAAACGCATATAGTAGGTATTATTTCCCCACATATTCACTGGGTTGAAGAAATTGTATGCTATTATAATTGCAACCCATTTTATTAAAAGTAATTACTTATTTACATTCGAACCAGATTCCACAACTATATCTTAGCTTTCTCTTAAAAACCTAAAGAGTTGTCGACCAAATCTACATAACCTAAAAATATGCAAAAAGCGATGAATCAACAATGAGAGTATTTAGTATCCGCTTTCTTCTACATTTTCTAAAAGGTTTTTAATATTGCTTGCCTTAGGGTACATACCAATTGCCGATTCGAGCACTCCTGATCTCTAAATGAGAACGAATTTTAGGCGTGTCTGCCGAAACGCTTGGTTCGCGGTTTTAAAAACAAGGGTTCCATGACGCGTACCTACCTACCTGGGATAAATCGGGGAAGCACTACACTGCTGCAACGCAAAGCAAGCTACGAGAAGCCACTGAAAAAAAGCGCAATAATTACGCGTCTTAAGGCTTGAACAAACATACCGTCTGTGCAAAGGCCATGCCGATTTGAAGGTGTCTTCAGCAAGCACTGCAAGTGCTTCAAGCCACGCGAGCTTATAACACGAAGCTTTGAAAGGACGAAGAAAGCGTCCATCATGGTGCATAGCGGATATCGCACCTAACCCAAACCCAACAATAGCCACTGATGCTGGAGGTAACTTTACGAGGCGCGGGATCGATCTGACTGAGGCGTAGACCTTTTTCGGTTTCCGATTTGTCATGCTCTATGCGCTCTCATAAAAATAGATCACCGGCAAAGGCATTTTTTCGAATATTTGTGTTACTTTCGTCGGGAATCACGACGATTAGAAAGGAAAGCTGCGAATTGGGCAAATACGTTTTGCCGGCTGGAAGCGAGTGAACGCAATTTGAGAGCAAGAGGAAAGTCCCCATTTATTGTACATAATTAATGTGGGCGCCCCTCTTCGTAATCAAGAGCAGCGCAACCTGCGATCCGACGAAGAGAACGAATCGGGGTAAATGCTCCGCTGCGTTTTTCATCTACTTTCGAGGTTTACGCTACAATGTCTTTTTCCTTTCATTTTAAAACAAAATGGTAGCATATAAATACCGTGACCAACGGCAAGAGCAACACATCTCGCTCAAACATCGTCAAGAGTTAAACTAAAACAGTGCGACGCAAGTGCTCTCAAGTCATGACCACTCGTTTAGCGGTAAGTCCTTCAAAGCTCAAGATCAAGATCAAGTTCGTAACAAAAAAAATCTGAATTGTTGTTTTTTTACAGTTTGCCTCTTTGGGACTGCTATTTGTGCTGGAGCTATGCGAGGGCGGCGGCGGTGGTGGCGGGTAAGTCTCGCCCTTAACCTAATCGAGATATCCGGCTCGAAAGACCGATTTCTTTCAGGGGACATAAGAAGGTCGTCATCCACGTCCCGTACAAAGTCAAAACTATTCATCACACGCACACGGTCGTCAAGCACGTCGGCCATGGCGGCGGCGGCGGCGGTGGTGGTGAATCCTACAAAGTTATTGGCTACAGCGGCGGCATCGACGAGGGACAAATAGTGTCGTCCCATGGGGGCGGTGGAGGCGGTGGTCACGGGTTCGGAGGCGGCCACAGTTTCGGAGGAGGCTTCGGAGGAGGCCACGGCGGCGGCGGCGGCGGCGACATCGGCGGAGTAATTGGAGGAGGCCACGGCCCTGCTCTTCTCGGTCTCGGCGGTCACGGAGGAGGTGGCGGCGGTGGTGGCGGTCACGATTGGAGCGGCGGCCAGAGCGGCGGCGACATCGGCGGCGGCGGATACGGAGGTGGATTTGAAGGAGGACTAGGCGGCGGGCACGCATCTTCCGGTGGCGACTACGGAGGCGGCGATGCTGGCGGTGGATATGGTGGCGGATTCGGCGGCGGATTCGAAGGTGGCGATCTGGGTGGACATGGAGGAGGCGATATCGGTGGCCTCTCTGGTGGTGGTGGTGGTGCCGAAGGTTACGGAGGTGGTGACGGCGGCCAAGGTGGTTACGAGTAGATCTCCTCATAAAACAAAAACTCTTTCATGTTCTTTCACCTCATACAAACATTTACTAGTCTTTATTTGTTATTCTAGCTTTAGTAATTTTAATTTTATTGTTGATGACTTTGTACTGTTGATTTTTGTACCTTTACAATGCAGTTATTTATTGCTGTTTCTAATAAACACTATTTAATTTATATGATAGTTTTGATGATATTCATAAGAGATACAAAATTATATATTTAATGAAAATTGGAAGTTTTACACAGATTTTAATAGTGTGGATATTTACACTGGTCGGAACTTTGAAAATAATCAGGCTTTTTAAGAAACATATTATGTTTTTAATGGATAATACAAATGACTGACAGTACAAAATTACACATACAGGGTGAGGCAACACTTACGATATTTGCATGTTTTTAATGCATCATAGCAAAAAATATATATTACAATACTTTAATGAGACCCATTGCAATACAGTTCAGTGCAGTCAATTAATTTTAAATCATTGTCATGGATGGGAAATCTTCTTACTGAAATGAACGAAACTTATGCAGGAATTCTTTGCTAATTATTCGTGTAAAAATTAACCAAGCAGCCGGTGACGGCTTGAAAGCAAGAAACCAAGCCAATAAAATCTTTTGGGGATTCTATCGTAAAATTATCACGGCCGTAAAAATTCAACAATTGACTGCACATAACTGTAGAGCACTAGGTCCCATTAAAGTTTCATAATGAACTTTTTTTGCTGAAACGTATGGTAGCAGTGTGGAAATATCGTGTTGGCTTACCTGGTATCCCAGCTAGCACCAAAGCACCCAAAAGCCCCGAACTGAGACTGAAACCTTGATGTATAGATAACTTCATTTAACAAATCGACAGTTGGTGCCAAATAGTTTTTACCACCAATGGTTACTTTGTAGCTGTCTATACCTTGTAGTTAGCTTCTCAGTAGGTACTGAAAACGTTGTAGTTACCTTTGGGATGACTTTAATACTTTTAGAACTTAAAAGGCGAGTAACGATGGGAGCCGCGACTAATTTAAGCTATTACAATGCGACTTCAAAGTAACAACTACTTTGAAGTAGTTTTTATGAATGCCCTGACGTGCTGGACACCTGCACAATCGCTCTCAAGTTATGAAACTTCTAAGTATTATGTAATAGTACACGGTTACTATAAAAAGCGCGTCTCTTCTTAAAAAACTCCATGAAGTAACCTTCACCATCTACATTCTACATTAACATATTTATTAAAGTTCATAATGTGCATTGTTGTGGAGTGTATAGTATTCCAACCAGAAATTGGAAAGCTATTTAAAATTAGGCCAGCATTGAGAACAGTAAGTCACTTCGTAATTTAATTCATAAAATTACTGTTTGATTGTCATTCAGTGACACTTCGATAATAACCTTCAAATTTGACAGATGCATTGGGAAGTTTGGAAGACATATACGTTTTTCAACGTTTTCTATGCCACTATACTGTTTTAAAAACTCAACTAGTACCTACTTAAACCATGCACAATGTTACAATACCTTAACAAAACAGTTACCTACATGTACAATTTGCAGATGAACTGTCATTACTTGAAAGCTGATTGACATTAGAATATTATTTACTGATTGTATGAAACCAACTTAGACATGACTTACACTTTTCATGGCGTACTGGATTTTAAATAGCTTTCCAAATTTTGGTTGGAATACTATACCTATTGCAATACTTTTGGGAGTGCGCTTTACAAAAAGAAAACAATTTACTGACAGTCTATCGCTTTTTATAAAAAATCTTCTCCTTCTTCCTATTACATTAGTCTAGTGGTCTGTTTAGTTCCACAACGTTGTGAATCTATGAGGTCTCTTTATTCATAAGTCAGGTAGGTGGCTAACCTTACACGTCGAAAATCTAGGAAAAGTTCCTTTGTTAGAGGTTAACGATTACCACAAGTGTTAGCGTAGTAGTCGGGAAGCGTACGATTTTTAAAATCCTTCTATAGAGCCGCCGAGAATCGAAACCGGGCCGGTTGCTGAAAGTGGAGCATTTGCTCGTGGGGCTATCCGTCCACCTTACATATAACATTGTAGCTCTTAAAAGCAAATAATTTTAGGAGCACCATAAAACATCATTTTAGTACTGTGAAGCCATTACCTTTTCTTCTATATTTCATTAAAACACATAAACAATGTGTGTGACACCGCGCGATCATCTAAAGAATATGAAAGTTTAAAAATTAGAGAGGTTAAAGTTCTGCGTGTAATTGTAAAGTGGTAACGTAAACTTTAATCAGGCAGTTTGTGGTAGGTACAACTCTGCTAGGACTTTAAAGTGGCGCTACAGTACCTGTTGGTAAATATAATTTTAAAGTAACATATTTGCAGCCTTAATCACACTATCGTCAAGTAGCAGTTACTTTCAAGTAAGGTTTATTAGTTAAAACGACTTCAAAGTTATTTGCTCCGAAATACGTCACTTTTATGGATAAAATTTACGACGCCATTATTATAAAAAATATAAACTATCAAAATGGATTTCAAACATATTTAATCATCTTCTCTGCAACAATTATAATAAACGTAGTACATTAGCTTCAAGTTTCAAAGAACAATAAAAACAAGTTTTTAGCCAAGGATCATGAAGAAATGGAACATAAGTATAACAAAATCAGTTGCAAAAGAAAGCAAGGAACATTAATCTAAAAGAGTTTAAAGTTTCGTGAAAGTTGCGGATACCAAGCCAAGAAACGTTCCTGTTACGTGCGCGCAACTAATTACAAAACACTTTAAAGTTCCTATCATGGTTGCAGGTACGTTCCAGCAACTAGTTATGCTAGTTGGGCTATCAAATTTGGCACTTCATCCTGGAAATAAAAACACATCGACGCCTTTATTGCAATGCCACCTATACTACCAAACAGAAATTCTACAAGGGAATAAAAAAGCTAATTAGTTTAGCTGATTATTACATTTTATATAATGTTCTTGTATATTTTAGTTCATAAAGAACTTATATAGTGATATTTAAATTAAAATCTACTCAGAAATAATGTTTTGCATTTGTATATAACATACGTGACAGACAATGTTCCAAATTAAAGTTTCTTCCTAGTTGTGTAATAAAACTATTAATATTATTATCAGTTAATTAATCAATCAAAGGACTTGGAATTATTATAGAGGAGAGAGAGAGGAAAAGTTAGTTACAACCCATTTTTCTATTTGAAAGGCAAACGTTGCACAAAAATAAATATTATAATATAAAAAATGTATCTCGTTTGAGAAACCAAAAAATATAATAAGATTGCACTCAACGACTTCAATCAAATCAGTAGTTTTTATTTTCTCCTTCTTCTTAAAGGTACGGAAGGTTGTTATAAAAACTAGGAAAATCTGCAGAATTGCAGTCTTGACTTTTTGAAGATGTTTCCATTTTGACAAAGAATTCGGAATTGGGTTTCGATACAAGGATGAATCTTTTGCGTCAGGTTTCACTCTAGTAGGTCTTCTAGGTTCTCAAAAGAAATTTTCTCTGCTTTAGGAAAATCCCATCTGTAACCACCCAGTACTAGCAATAAGTTGCAGTTTAGCCAACAAAAATTAATGAGTTAAATATGTTACGTCATATGGAAATGATTTCTTTGTAGCTTTTTTACTTGCAGTCACATAATCAGCAGGTACAAAATCATCCAGCTTTTTATCTTTCGTTCAATACATGCTGGGACCGAATCGTATTCCATAGTTGTGTATCTTATAACCAAGAACTTTTCTCTGTTTGTATCTTAGCTTGAAGTACAAAATACAATAAAGCATTTGCCATGGTGACGTTTCTGCTTTGATACGTACACCCATCACTATACATTACAACTGGTAGTTTCTTCTCAAAGGAAAGTTCTTTCAAGTAATCTACCATGCAAGAAGCAAATGTAGATGCTGTAAAACCTGGTGAAGTTTTATTTCATAAATAGTTAGTGCACTGATGGGATGCAACTTAGATAGTAAAATTATGTGATAAAAATTTGCTTATTGCAATTTCATCTTTAGCTTTTTTCTTTCTATATTGCCACATTCTAGACCATCCTTGGGTATTTGTTTTGTTCCATTCTATGTACATCTTCCATCTGTCTTACTACAATCTCGTCTCTCACTAAGTTTTCAAGTTTTACCAATAGCGTTCTCTAACTGCTGTGTTTCTAATTCAGTGTCTTCTTTTGATTCTCAGTATATTCCTCAAATATATCATTTCCATTAATTATATTTTCACTTTTACTTCCTTCGTCTAAAAGAGCCTACCTGGCTCAAAACGGAATATATACAGGATGGGCATCTTAAAAAATAAACCGTCTACTCTTACATTAACTCAAGAATAGATAAACGTAGCACTTTGCATGTTGGCCAGCTTTTACCCTTCACGAAAGTTGGAAACAAGAGATACAGGGGAAATGTCGTAAAATGACCAAAGATGTGCAAATATCAGCACTATCACTGTATAAACCAGCTGCAAGTGAAAGTAAAAGGCTCGCCATCGTGGCCGAATGCGGCTAGCGATCAGGTCAGCCCGGGGTGCTCCTAGCCGCTGAAACAGCGCAGAGTTCGAATCCCACCTGCTGAATTTTTTATTTGCAAATTGATGTAATCCCATTATCATGTGTTTTCTTTCATTGTATCAGTATTATTATAAATGTTAAAATATTTCCCTTTGTTGTGGTAAGCTTTTGCGAGGAAAGCTTCATGTAAAATTATTTACAGATTGATTGTTTTTTTCCTAGTTAAGGCACATGTTTAGCAGCTGTACAACAGTGTTGGAATAGATATGGAATTATATATTACTATTTTTGTCGTACGGGGTTATTTTCGTTTACTTATAAAATTAATGTTTAAGCTGTACATCAATCTGCCAGCATTTTCAATTTTGGTTTTTAGTTTATTCTGTATCTTGCTCGCCCCTGATACTGTATGTTCTAGATATTTTCCGAACTACTCTATTTCCATATTTTCGATTTTAGTTTGTGTGCCTGTGTGATTTCTGAAACCCACCCTTACAGTTGTTTTCTATACGTTTATTATTAGATTCTTCTTTCTTAAGGTAGCTTCCCTAATGTTTTCTTCTATAAATTCTGGATATTGTTTGCTAGGAGGACAAGAGCATCTGCATATGCTAATTGTGTATGTACCGGTTTTAAATGCACATATTCAAGTATACATTTTATCGTCATTTATTACATTCTTCGGGTATTTCATCCATTAAAACTATGAATAAATAATGATTTAAGGTTCCCCCTTGTCTGATTTATGCATAAATATTACAAGAATTCCAAATATAGTAAAAAGTTGTATGAACCCTTCTACTATCAATAAAACCCACTCCGAGTAGTACCCCTACGTAAACACACCCGATTCTTTAGATTTGTTTCTCATAAAGTACCATTCACAATTAAAAATCGTGTTTTTATAAGTAGTATTTAAATTGAACTAATACAACGTACTATTAGAACTTGTAAACCGCGAAGTCTTATCCGTATTTTCGTTTAAATGGGTATAACAACACGTATTTTTTTTTGATACGTGAAAAACACTCCTGTTTAAACTTCGATGTGTGGGATAAATAAAATCTTAAACGTGTTGGAAAATTATTTTTCTCTTGCAACATGCTTGCTCTAATCTTTGACCTAAATGTTGTTTTAGCAATTGTGTTAATTCGTCTGCTCACCCGCTTTCTGCACTTTTGGTTTAAAATCAGTTGCTTAGTAGTTAGTAATACAAACCTTAAAACTACCTAACGTCTTCTTTATGGGTCCAGATTCACCAAGGGTCTTAACAGGTATCTAGGTGAACAAGGAGTTAATAAGTTATAGTGCAAATACGATCCATTCGCACTATAAGTTATTAATATCACTATAATTATGTCTTTTCCCCCTATTTTTCAGTTTTACTACAGCTTCAGGGATGTTTTATGTTAAACAGAGACAAAAATTATCTTCTTTTGTCAAACGCTTAAAAACTAGCGTACAGAATGAAATATTTACAATATCAGTAGCCGCTTTCTGAATGGTTCCTATTAAATCTTTCGTAATATCCAACTGGTTCAGACACTTACGCTTACTGTTCCGTCTCTGACTATTGATCTGTCTCAGTGGAGCACAATTCTAGAACTGCAGATGGTAAGTATTATGTGTTATGGTAAGTTATATTTTATGTCTAACCGACGATGGAATACTTTCGACGACCTGATTAGGCTCGATGGTTTTGACAGGTAAGTTATACATTCTACACATATCAATAGTTTCAGGGTTTTTTAAATACGAGTAAACTGTTTATAATTTCTTGTTCGAGTAATGCGGTCATGGATAGCCATAAGGAATCCTTCAGCTTCATGGTAGAGATATTCATTTTTCAACCATAATAATTATTCGGCTTTATCGGTATCTGCTATAACGCATATTTACCAGAACCCCACAGGAAGATAACCTGGCTGATAGACGCCAACACAGCATACAAGAGAGATACTTAGCCCTTGAGAGACAGTTGAAACACGCAAAAAGATCAGTTGGTGCTAACAGCGTATTAAATGAGTTTTAAAGCCAAAAACTACAAGAAAACAACAGGTAAATTAAATCAAATCTTCCGTTTAACAACAACGAATTGGGTTTGGTTTCTAGCTGTGACGTAAATCTAAGCACGCTCGTCTTTTGTTTTACGTCCGGTAAACTGGCGTTCTTTCTTACAAATTTACGCCTCCAAGGGACGCTACCTCATTATTTCGACGCTGTGTTATGCTGGACACTTTTACACAAGCTGGACTCCTCGTAGACGGAGTATTCTTGACGCAACTCTGGTATCCCAGAGCTGCAGAAACTTAAATTCTGTCAAAAATGCCTACCTTTTTGTGGCGACAACCTGGCTTTCGCAGCGGCTGAAAGGACGCCGACACTCTAAATCGCCTGAAGTGGCTTCTTTGGAACCAAGTTTTCTCCGCACGTGCAATTAAACCTCTCCTCTAGACGTAGGACATGGGATCTCTGGCTTTTGATGCTGCAAAAGTGCTCGTGACGACCTCCGAACTTGTCAGGTGCGAACCGGACAGCTTTGATAACATTTTTACATTATAAGAATAAAATTTGATAACAAGTTTCCTTAAGTTCTAACAAATTATCTTTTTCTTCCCATAAATGTCACTAATTACTGTTCTGCTCTTTTAAAACTCTTGTTTAAATGCACTGGCACTTTGAGTTCTATTTATTTATCACGTCACAAATGCTTCTCACTCGGTTGCCATCTTTTCACACTGCTCTTTGCAGATTCTTAGCTTATCTTGCATCGATTTCTTTCTATCCTTCAGCTATCTTGCCTTTAACTGGCCTTGTAAGTTTATTAATACTTTACGCTCATACTTATTATGTACATAACCAATCTTTTTGCATTTTTTATTTACATATAATTCGGCTTCAAATATGCTCAAACCTATCAATTAAATTATTTTACATTAGTCATCTTAAATACTTCTTTTGCTTAACCTTCCGTCGGGCGCAATATGTTGACCGCTGAGTTCGGGCGCAGTGTGCTTGACGGGCACACATTCCAAAAAACATAATAAATACATAATTAAGTTAACTTATGCAACTGCCAAGTAGTTGGCATTATTATTAGAGGTGTCAAACTAAGAGAAAATACAAAAGTTTCTGCAAAGAGAAGATGTATTTGACATAAAACTAGCCGAACAAGTTTTAATGAAATTTATGACCTACTATCAAATACAGTCAATAAAGTAAACAAAAAAAGTAGATTTATAAAAGCTTAAAGTAGAAAAAGTTACGTTAGAAGATATTTTCAAGAGTTCACAGTAATAATTACTGCTCAGTCATCTTCGGAGAGGGGTCTATATCTTTTCCAGTAAGGCAACAATCGCACACCATATTTGTTTTGTGTGTGATAAGCATATAGGGGTCTGGCATATCTTGTATTCGTGATTTTTTAGCCTTCTCGAACCAGTGTCGGTGGTGTATGTTGAGCATCGTGTTTTATTAGGGGGTTGGGGAAGATCATTTTTCTCCTTCCTGCGAAGAAGGACAAAATCTTTTCAGTCTGTTTTGGAGGTCGGTGGGCATTCCAATGGTTTTCAACCTTTTTCGGCTTAGCTTCTCAATCGTCAGTTCATGGGCCAATCAGACTGATAAATCAAGGTATTTTCGCAAAATTATTGAAATCCCTTACATTTAGTCTTAAATCGAAAGTAATAAATGATTTTTCTGCAAGTATTTCGAAAATAAGTATGTACTTTAAAAAGTGTGGCGAGTTCGGGCGCAATGAGCTTCTCTGAACAAAACTTGAATAACTTTTCATAGTGAAGATCAAACACAAACTACGTGGGAGGGTTGTATAGAGCACGCTAAAATAGGCAGCTGCTGTGTGCGCCAGGTTCCAACCCTGCCTATTAGCGGGGCGAGATAAAAAAAATTGCCGAGCTGTGCCTGTCAGATCTAATGCGCCCGACGGAAGGTTAAACTTCAAACTCAACCATTTCGAAATCTGCTTTACTTATGCTATCCTTTATTCCTCAAATTATCCTCTCTGCATCTCACATCAAATGCATTTAAAACATTCAAATACTGTCTAAGTTGCAACTAAATAAAAAATTTAGTTCTGTGTTTAACTTGACTTTGTTCAATAATTCTCTTTGCATTCAGAATGAATTTTTGAGCAGTAAACCATTACAATATATACCATGATCTTACCTGCGATGCAGACCGCACTATGTTGCATATAATGGATATTTTTCACATGAATGCATTGCACTTTTAGGAATCCCCCAGGGCTCATGACCCTTGATATTTCCACTGTTTGTCAATTATACTGCTGATAATATTGAAGCAAATATACTCTTCTATGCAGAAGGACTTAAAAATATTTGCACCAATACACTAGTATAACGATTGTGTGGCCCTACAGTTAGAGTTAAATAAAATTTCTAATTGTTGTTTAACAAATAAAATATCTTTAAATATTAATAAATGTAAATCAATCACCTTTACCCGCAAAGTCTCGTCTGTAATTTTTTCCTATTTAGTTAATACAACTACCATATAATGTTTAAAACTACCAAGGATTTGGATATACTATTCGATTCTGAATTTGCTGTCACCTATCACATAAAGATTATGTCTTCTTCTTCGAAACTAAGAGTTTTATTATTCGAAACAGCAATTGTTATAAAAATATCTTAACTCTAAAAAATGTGTAGTTCAGTTGAGTGCGTTCTAAACTGAAGTATAGCGCCCTTATCTGCAATTTGTATTACGATTGTTATACCATCATGATCGAAAATGTTCATAGAACATTTTTACAGTATTTTGGTTCAAGGTATTTGGAAGGTTTCTTATTAAAGGTCTTGGTCAAAATGTTTTCTTATATACTTCTTTAGTACAAAACTGTGAATTTCGAAGAATTTTCTATACAATGAGATTGATTGTTCTTATCTTCTACAAGAACTTTGTTTTAAGATTCCAAGCATTAATACTAGACAAGTTCTTAATATTGTTGTATTAACATAAACACTTTAAAAGAAATTATAAAAGTAGCTTGTGATTCTCGATGTGATTACAAAATTAAACTAAATTAATGCGATATTGTACTAATTATTGGATGCACATATTGATATTATCTTATTAATTGAATTATTATCTATTGTATAAATTTTGTTTACGTATTTTCTTGATACCTGATACGTTTGAGTACTTCTAGCTTATATATACTGCTCCACAAATGAACTCGACCACTCATGAAAATTGTATTTGTTACATTACGTCATAAAATATATATATACCGTGTGTCCACAGGAGGACGCACCATAGGGATAACCTAATAGAATAGAAAGATCGGCTAATGCTGTAATCGCCGGCACGCTAAAACGTTGTTTTCTGGCTTCTGACTCGCCACTGTATAAAACAATATTGTTATAAATGGTACAAGAAAAGGGACGGTGGTCACAGCACTGGTTTTCTATTAGCATTATCTTATCTCTATGGTGCGTACTCATGTGGACACACGGTATATAAAAGTTTCTGTTTTATAGTTTACTCATATTAAGCACATTTGATAGCACTATGTTCAAATATCAACTAAATAATTGGCAAAATCATATTAATAAAATTAAAAAAAATATATTTCACAAAAATAAGAGAAAGAACAAAAAAGGAAATTAACAGTTCTTTGGGTCTACTCAGAACGTTTAAAAATGTTTGGCAACGATTTGGCATACTTTGTATGCAATGCGCTATCAACATTTGGACAAAATTCAAAATTTACAGACATACATAATCGATCCTCTTGTACCACTTGATGCGGGGTCGATGTTGGTTGCTTCTAAAGGTTAGTTTTCAGCATCTTTCTCCACTGGTTCCTATCCTGCGCGATCTTCTGGCCATCTGTCCAGTTCAGGTCTAGCTTCCGTAATGCTGATAGTGCAACTTCGTTCCAGCTTATTTTGGGTCTTCCTCTTCTTTTTCTTTCTTCCACTTTTCCATGCCATATTTGTTTTGGTATTCTTCGTTTGTCCATCCGCCACATGTGTCCTGGCCATTGTAGCCTTCGCTTCTTTATTATGTCTATCAACGGGGTAACTTTCAACTGTTCTCGTATTGTGCAATCTCTAATTCTGTCTCGTCTTGTTTTTCCTAATACTGCTCGTAAATATCTTATTTCACTAAATTGCATCTTTTTTCCTGTTTCTTCGTTAGCGTCCACGATTCGCTTCCATATGTTAAGGTTGGTAAATACACTGCACTATTCTTAGCTTGGTTTTTCTTGATATTTCTTTTGTTCTTATGAAGTTGTTTCTGATCGCATAGTATAATTTATTATTTACTGTTAGCCTTCTGTCTAGTTCTTCATCTATGTATCCTTTCTCATTTACAGTTACTCCTAGATATTTAAATGTGGTTACTTGTTCTATATGAGTATTCTCTACTTTTCTCATTTATTGTCATATTCACCTTGGTTAATTCTGTGTTCCATGTATTTAAGGCTTTCTGTAGTTGTTCTTGTGTTTTTGTTATGATCACGATGTCGTCTGCATATGCTAAGTTATTTATTATTATTGGTTGCATTTTGTAATAACCCCATACTGATTTATTGATCTGTTTGTTACATAGTTTAATCACGTGATCTAGTAAGATAATGAACAGATATGGACTCAGTGACCCGCCTTGTCTCACGCCTTGGTATGTAATGAATTCCTGAGACTTCTCGTTACATACTCTTACATAGTTCCTGCTTTTTTGGTAAATACTCTTAGTAGATTTTTTGTCTCGGTGCTCTATCGAAGGCTTTTTTCAAATCAATAAAGCCCAGGTATATGTTCTTTCCATGCGCAATTGTTTTTTCCGACATCTTCCTTATACTGAAAATTAAATCTTGCGTGCTTCTATTTTTACGGAAACCGCACTGTGCTTCATCTAATGTATGTTCAACTTCTTTTTTGAGTTTTGCTTCGATGATCATTTCATAGACTTTGTAAGCTACACACAGCAGAGAAATCCCCCTACAATTTTCACACATCATGTTATCACCATTTTTTAATATTGGAGCGATTATTGCGACCTCCCAGTCCTCTGGTATTATTTTCGATGTCCAAGCCGCGTTTATTATTTTGAGGAATTTTTTTTCCTTCTTCTCCCATAAATTTAATCATTTCTGATGTTATATGATCGTGTCCTGCTTTGCCTAATCTTACTCTATGTATGGCTGCTTCTAAGTATGTCATTGATATATTTTCTTGGGTTTCGTTTCTGTTGTGTCCTTCCTGTTGGGTGTCGTCTATCCTATTTGTCTCTCCTTCTAATAGTTCTTGGAAGTACTCTTTCCATCTATTCATTATTTCTTCCTTCGATGTTATCTTATGCCCTTATTTGCTCTTTATCTGTTTGATATCGTATTTTTCTTTCTTTGTAAATTCCTTAAAACTCGGTAGAAAATCTTCTAGTTTGTATTAAAGATGTGTTCCATCTTTTCTCCGAATGCTGTCCATGTCTCTTTTTTTACTTTTTTGATTTCACTTTTTATTTTATTTCTCTGCTCTTTGTAATCATGGTAATCCTGTCTTGCAATGGTCTTTAGCCCTCAAATCAGCTCTGATTGCAGTACAAGCAAATAATAAATTAAATCATTAAAGCACAGAGTTGTAATAATGCAGGCATCTGAGAAAATTCACATAAATTGCCAAATCATAATAACACTGGTATAAATGGCCAATAACATTGATTGTATTCGAATAGGCACAGAAATATGGAAACTCAAGTTCCGTGTATTGGGTTTAGCAATATAATTTTGAGCACAATATAATAGATTTGCACATAGTAGAAGCCGAATCAAAATTAATTAGGAACTGGCACAGAAAGTTCAAGTTAGACACAGCTTAAAATAGGAAGCGTAGAAAGTAAAGTCATTAGGGAATGAATAGGAAATGAACATTTTAGAATAAAGGTGAGAATAAGAATGACCAGAAAGATAAGGCAAAAGAACATAGAAAAGCCAGGCAAGCCATTTTTTTACATGCAAATACAAGACATGGAAATTTGAAGAGATTGCAGTGGCAAGAAATTAGATGAAATTCAAATAACAGAAAATGAGACAATATTGGTGTATTAAAAAACGACTCAGTGTAGTGATAAACAATGGGCATTTAAGTGTTTTAAAAATCAAGTGAGTGGCGGATTAAAACGATGAGAAATGAACAATTCAAAAGACAATAACTTTAGTGTATAAGAAATTATAATTAAATTGATCAAATATGTTAATTTAGTTTATAAGATAAGTAATTAGACATGGTTTGAACTTCCTAAAGTTAATTTGGTAGACAGTGTTTTGTCAAAAACGAGCAGGAGCAATTATTTTTAATAAATTGTTGAAAGTGCCTGAGTTTTGCTCTAACTTTAATTAAACAATTTTAGTAGAAAGCATAACATTATTTAAATAAAAATAGCACCATCGTGATCAGCGAATTGCAGTGTATCAGCACAATTGGAGGCAAGATTTTCCACGCACTTGAGTGATTTTCGGTCCGAGGCGACATCGGCAGGAAATCGGCTACAAGGCAGCTCTCGCAGAACCAATTTGCAGCGTCTTGGGAAGGCCGAGGATGTCAAGCTTGTTCGAGCAGCTCCGCACACCAGGTTCCAACACAGCACAGCAATCCGAGCAGTCCGGGGGTGAAGATTTCAGCCCACTCACCATAAGTATGCTGCGACTCCTACGGATGTGAGGTTAGTTCCTTATGAAATTGTTATCTGCGCGATTCGCATGAAAATCACATCATACCGTAATTACGACCTGGAGAACACGAATATCGTAAAAGTTCCTGTGTATGGCGAGGTGTTTTCCCAGCATTTCCAAAATAAATCGTCAGTTGGAGGCCCCAGTAAACAAATGCAATTTTAAGCGTCCTTTTAAAATGGGCCAATGATAGATTTGCCTGAAAAACAATAGAACGAGAAGACGCCACTTGAAGGCGCAATTATTCATAATCTTACCGTAAAAAAATCTGTTCATTTAATTGCTTGATAATTCAGTTACACGCGAACTGATAGGTTACTCGAACGATCTGTGCCAGAATTTGACATTTCAGAACAGCGACGGCGCAGTACGCCTAATTTTTATTTTACCCGTCTACTTTTCCAGTGGCGTATCATTAAGATTTTAACGTACAAATTTAGGAACCTCAGACCCGAGAGATTGAGTTTTTATTTTCATGTCTCTGTTTTCAAATGAGCTGGCGAAGTTATTAGATCAGATGAATGGATTAAATAAAGGGCAAACTACCATAAGAATGATTCTCAAATTTGGCGTACCCAACAAAATAAATTAATCAGTCAGTTTGATCATAGCAATTGGTAAAACTAAATATTTGTGTGGTGACCTATTTTATTTGCACATCATTAATTATAACGTACACAATAAAGATAGGGTCATTGCAGTATATCTTTTGTATGTAAGTATTTTTTCCATTTGGTCTTTTTCGTCTTGACTTCTTTTCTTATTGCGTCGTACCACCATGTCGTTCGTTTTATGTTGTAGTTATTATCAATTTTTGTTTTCCCACATGCTATTTCTGCTGCCATCAAAATACCTGATTTATCCCACAGTTGCTGTACAGTTTCGTTGTGCTCGATTTCGTCTCCTCGTCTTACCGCTTTGGTCATCAAGGTTTTAGATTTTTGTTGCACTTCGTTCTCTTTTAGTTTGTACGACCGTATCCTCCAGATGTCTGTTACCTTTTCATATTTTGTTATTCTCTCTTCTTGCTTGTCCTGTTTCATCGTCATAACTGTTAGGTGGTGATCACAAAATTCAAAATTTGCATATGATAATATTTTATTAATGGACATAGTTTCATTTAACCATATTGTGAAAAGAAATGCTTTTTACAGTGACACAGGTTACCAAAACCGCAACGACCTTCCTTTGGAAAAATATTTGTTTAAATTGCACCAATATATGCAAATGGTACAGTTCATTTGTGGAGCAGATATTTAGAAATGAGGAAATCCAGCATTAGTAAAATAGTAAAACTGAAGCTTTCTATGCAGAGTCTGGTACGAGTAACTGGTAGCCGAAGCACATCAAGCCATTTTGCTCCGAATAACATATATAATTTTATGTTGAAATGAATATTTAAATTACAAAAAAGTTACAAAATCAGAAATTAATAATTTAGTAGGAATGTATAAAATCGAAATTGAGATAAAATCGTGATACATTGTAAATCATTCCATCAGGTTAAAATTAAAAGGAGATAAGACTAACACTTATGCCAAAGTTAAAAAATTATTATTATTATAATTACAATTACAGCGCTTCAACCTAAAGGTTATTAGCGCTACTGTACATCTTCTTACAGTTAGTAATATAAAGAAAATACATTATTTTATATTAAGTGGTATACATTTATATCTCTTAAGTAGCGTATTACGTTGCTTTCATGGTGTGATGTTCGTTTTAGTGCCTCTTGTAAACTTCCTGGTATTTGATACGTTACTCTTTCCTGGTTGTATTTCCTACATACGAGTAGTACGTGCTCAATTGTCATTGGTGTTTTGCAGATATCGCATATATCTATTGTTATTGGTCGATTGAACAGGTATGAGTGTGTAAGTCTGGAGTGTCCTATGCGGAGTCTGGTTAATACAACTTGTTCTTTTCTTGTGAGTAGAGGTGATTTCCATGATTCGGTCGTTTGTTTTATGGTACGTAATTTGTTGTTTGTTGTACATGACCAAGTTGTTTGCCATTTTGTAGCTATATTTTTTTTCACAGCTTGTTTAAAGTCGTGTGCAAGAGTATAATTGGTGAAGACTGAGTTATCATCGGTTATAGCATCCTTGGCACATTTATCTGCTTCTTCATTCCGCTGTATTCCAATGTGTGATGGTATCCACACTATTATTATGTCTTTTCCCTGGTATGTAATTTCTTTTAAAGTTTGATGGATGATTTGCACTAAATGGTTGGTACTGTACAGGTTATTAATGCTGTTGATTGCACTTAAGGAGTCACTAAATAAGATGAACTTAGAGTAGTCTACAGTTGTTACCCGTTTTAAACTTTCACTGATACTAAAAAGCTCTCCTGTGTGTACACTAGATACATTAGTCAGTCTGAACATGCACTTTTGATCGTTGTATATGTAGGCTGCTCCTACTCCTTCTTCGGATTTTGAAGCATCAGTGTATATGGCCATGTGCTCGTTAAAAGTTTCTTTAATTTCGAGGAAATGTCTTTTAAATGTTTCCGCACAAGTGTGGTCTTTGTTGAATTCAGTTAGCTTAAGTATTATTTTTGGCTTAGGATACATCCAGGGTGGATTTTTAGCGTAGGCTTTGGGGGATAACTTAGGTATATGTAGGTTGAGATGATTTAGGTATCTCTGTATTCTGTGGATGAATAAATTTGACGTAAGAGGATTAGGAGTCAATGGAGGTGGATTTTTATAGATTGTTTGTTGACTATGATTAGGGTTGGCAATGACGTTTGTGGTGTATGTGAGTGCTACTTCTTGTCTGTGTAGGTTTAACGGTAGTTCACCAATTTCACATAGAATGCTGTGATTGGGGCTCGTTCTAAAAGCACCTCCTACTATTCTTAGTGCAGTAGTGTGGATTGCGTCTATGGTTTTCATTAGGGTTTTATTTGCCGTAGAATATATTTGGCTGCCATAATCAAGTTTTGACCTAATTAAAGCTTTGTATATTTTAAGAAGAGTGTCTCTGTCTGACCCCCAAGTGTGGCTATTGAGCGTTTTAAGTATATTTAAACGTTTGTTGCAGCTTTCTTTTAACATGAGAATGTGTTTTTTCCAGGTAAGATGTTCATCGAATATTAGTCCCAAAAATCTTTTGTGTTGTACATATGTTAAGTTTTGGTTATGTAGTTTGAGGTTTGGTTTGGTTTTTATATGTTTTTTAGTAAATAGAATACATTTTGTCTTTTCCACGGAGAAACTAAAGCCGGTTGTTTTGGTCCAATCTTCTAAATTAGTGATGGTGTGTTGGATATTTTTAGCGACGGTATTTATGTCTCTTCCGCGATTGTAGATAGTGAGGTCGTCCACATACAGTGACTTTCTGATAGGTAATTTCACATTTTTCCCTATTTCATTAAGTGCTATTATAAATAATGTAGCGCTGATGTTTGAACCTTGTGGTATTCCATTTACTTGTGTTCGTGATGACGAGTATGTTGTTCCTAATTTAACTTTAAACGTGCGATCTGTAAGGAAATTTTGGACGAAATGTATCATATTTCCTACAATACCATAATCTATCATAGTTTTTATAATGTAGTGTCTCCATGCAGTGTCATACGCCTTTTGGATATCGAAAAACGTAGCTATAAGGTATTGTTTATTATGGAAAGCTTTCCTAATTTCGTTGTTCAAATCTATAATGTTATCTATAGTGGAATTACCTTGTCGGAAACCCGCTTGTGATGTAGAAATTATGTTGTTATTTTCCAGGAACCAAGTTAATCGTTTGTTGACCATTTTTTCTAAAAGTTTACACAAGCAGCATGTTAAGGAGATTGGTCTATAACTTGATGGCTCCTTTTTTCCCTTATCTGGTTTGAGTATGGGTACGATGATGCTTGCACGCCATAGTTTTGGAAAAGTGTGTGTTCTCCATACATGATTATATATATTCAAGAGATATAATTTGGATTTTTGCGAGAGATTTTTGATAAATGTAAACGGTATGTTGTCTGGACCAGGGCAAGTATTTTTACAGTTTTTTAAAGCTTCGGTGAGCTCCCATTCTGTAAAAGGCGTATTAAGGGGATCTCCGTAGTCGTCTCGTATATTTAGCGGGATAGACTCTTTTTGATGCTTGTAAGTTAAAAACTTAGGATCATATTGTTCGTCACTTGAACTGTGTTCAAAATGATTTGCTAATGTTTCAGTTATTTGCAACGGTGATGTGTAAATATCATTATTGTGTTGCAGTTCTTTTATACTGAAGTTTGTACTAGATCCTTTGATGCTCTTAATTTTGTTCCATAGTTCCTTTGGAGTGTTGGAGCTGTTTATAGACGACACGTAGTTTTCCCATGATTCCTTTTTACTTTTTTTGATGATTTTTCTTGCAATAGCTCGTAGTCTTTTAAAATTAAGTAGGTTCTCTTGTGATTTGATACGCTTGTACCTATACAGTGCGTTCTTGTAGTTTTTTGTAGCAGTTTGGCAGTCTTGATTCCACCAGGGAACCAAATTGCGTTTATTGTGACATGTTGATCTGGGTATCGATGATTCTGCTGCATTGAGGATAATCTGGTTGAATTTCTGTATTATCGTGTCTAGGTTTGCTGAAGGGTCGAGTATGCAATCTGTTGTGCTTAGTTGTTGGTATAGGATCCAGTCTGCTCTTTCAATCTTCCATTTAGGTGCCTGCATGAGGTTATTATGGGCGTGTTTTGTTCTATTCTGTATTGATATTTCAATAGGGAAATGGTCACTATCGTGTAGATCCCCGACGACTTCCCATTTTAAATAAGCTGCAATTTGAGGGCTGCATATGCTTAAGTCTATTGCTGAAAATGAACCATGTGCAGAGCTGAAATGTGTTGCTCGTCCATTATTTAGCAATACAGCGTCATTGTTTGTTAATAGGCGTTCTATAATGCGACCTTTATTTGTGATATTATCTGAACCCCACATAGGGTTGTGAGCGTTGAAGTCTCCTGTTAGTAGGTAGGGCTTAGGTAGCTGTTGAATGATATTATTGATATCCTGGTATTCTATTTTTGTATTTGGAGCGATATAGATATTACAAATAGTCATTTTTATGGGTGTGGAGATGTGGACGGCTACTGCTTCTATTTGAGTTGTAATTGGAACTTTGTAAGAGCTGTAACTGTTGGATATAAATATTCCTACTCCTCCACTGGCATTTCCATCCATTTGACGGTTCTTGAGATAGCAGGTATAATTGTTAATACATGTTGGGGAATTTTTAAAATGTGTTTCTTGTATACACAGGCATATCGGAGAAAATTTAGCTATTAGACGTTGTATATGTGCATAGTGTTGATAAAAACCGTTACAATTCCATTGTATAATAGTTTGCTCTGATGTATCCATTTTTAGTAGTAGTATTAATGAAAATCGCTCTACCCTGAGCCAAGCGGGCTAATTTGCTGTGACTCCAGACTAATTTGATGGGTTATTTTGTTTATCAATCTGGTGAATCTGCTTTTAATTATTCTTTTGCTCAAATTTGGATATAAATCTCTCATCATTTTTACTATGGCGGATGCATCTTGTGTATATTGTCTTGCGACGTCCAGCGGGTTTGATGATCCATGTACATTGTAAATAAAGTCTTGGAATGTGTTGTAGTCTATCGGGTATTCTCCTGAGTGTGATTCGATTAGCGAACGGAGGGGTTTCAAGTAATCTTCTATTACATGTATTTCATCTTCGGAGTCACTGCTGATATCCTTTTTTAGTCGTTTTGGGGAGGGTTTCGTTGTTATTGGCTTTGATGAAGTATTGGGTGGTGTATCTCGTCTTGACGGCTCTAATGTCTGTGAGATGTTGTCCTGTGAATCGTAATGTTCATTATTTTCCATAATATTAGTTGACGGTGCTGTACATGAAGTTTCGATTGTTGATGAACTAGTAGATGTGTAGGATCTTTTGCTATTTGTTGGTGGTATATTTGGTATTTGATTTGGGGTGTAGTTTTTGCAGTTTTCTGCGATGTGTCCCTGCTGGCGGCAAGTAAAGCATATTGTGGTGGTAGAAATAAAAATTCTGTAATCAGTTTCTTCGTAATGTATTAGAACTGATGTTGGAATAGTATTGTCTGTTGGCTCTATGTACACTTGTCTTCTAAAGCTAAGTATATGGTTGTATTCAGCTTCTGTTATACCAGCCCTTAAAAAGGTCACCGGAGAGACTGTTTTTATATTATGATTACGCAGTGTTGTTTCTATGTGAGTGTGTGGAATAGAGGGGCAAACGTTAGATAAAGTTATCCTTTGAGCTGGTGTTACTAATCTCCGTAGCGGTATGTCATTATTTTGAATTTTTATAGTGCTGTATTGCTTTAAGAGGTCATCCACAGTTTTCTTACTTGACAAATAAATGCATATTCTATTGTTTGATATCCTGGACGCAAACAGTATGCTTTTTGGGCCTACTATTTCTCCCACTGCCTTTATATAATCTTTTAGGTTTATACCTTCGACTGCGCTTATTAAAATTGCCTGCTCCTTTTTGGGGAAAGATACTGCGTTAGCGAAAGATTTTGTTGGTAATATTTGGTTACTGTCATTCATACTGGTGTTTTGTAGCGACTGGGGTAAAGGATTTGGAACGATGGAATTCATTTCTGAGAGACCCCTGTAGTCAGAAGTCTCTCGAGGGTGTGGAGTTTGCAGATTAGGGGAAGGCAGCAAGGGCGCTGCCGGCCCGTTTGGAAACAAACTTACGTGATATTAAAATGGTACGATTTACTTATGCGGAACTGAATATTTTGTCACACACGTTGTTCGATTTTTGTACGTTATCGCGGCCTGCATGCAGTATGTACGCTCACGGTCGCGGTCACGGCCAGACTCAAAGTTAAAAAATGTTTTCCCTTGTTTACCTTTAAAATATGCCATTTGGATGTTCTAGTTTCTAGTTAACAATTTTTTTATCGAAGCAAAATGAGTGCCATTAATTGATAATAGGAATTAGTGTCTGTGCCCCTATATAGTACCGGGCAACCATGCGGGAGTGGAAGATATTTGTAAAAGTATGACAGTTACAATCATACAATTTACTTATACTGATTTAAAATGTGTAGGTACTAGGGCGGTGCACATTAGTTTAATATACATATTGCGGCAGGCAACTAGGACCATAGCAAAAGCAAGGAGAATATCCATGTGTCCGTCGTGGTGTTTAACAAACGAACAATCAATGTGCGATAGCGGTAGGTCGTTAAGATCATTATAAATACAAGGTCTATATTCGATTTTTTAATTTTTTAAATATAATTACGGCCACATGCTATGGTTCTAGTTGCCTGCCGCATAATAGTTATACATGCTAAATCTAAATGCTATAGTAAGTCAAACGCAACTGTGTTTAATAGATAGAATATTTAGTTTGCTTCAAAATGTTGAGTAACAATTATATGACATCGGATTCATTTTCTGTTGCAATTACTGCTTCTATAAACACTCCATCGCTCTTTTTGCAGTGTGCTACGGTACATGTTTAAAGCTTGAATTCTTTCTACCACGTACATTCATTATATTTAACTGTGTTTCGTTAGAACGAAAACTTGTTTGCAAGTTCCGAAGTGGAAAAGCTGAAAAAGTTGGAATTATTGTAGTACATTGCCAAGAATCTGCATGCATTGAAAAAATAGACAAAACTTGAAAATTTTATACTGAAAACAAAGACCATATTTATTCTAGAAAGTATACAATGCCTACAGAAGCTATGTAATCGTAGTATATTATACTGACTATGCTTTCAGAATTTTTACAAATAACAATGCCATGTTATAATATTTACTCATAAATTTCTCTTATGTATTTTAAGTATATTTCAACAGGATTTTCAACTCTCCAAAGATACTAGAAACTACACCAACTAACGTCGAATTACACAAGATAATAATTGTCGAGTATTGGAACGTTCCCTAATGTTAATCGAAATCGCGTTTTACAGCTTTATTAGAAATTGCCTAGTATCTATATTGTTTTAAGGTCGACGTTTATTGGTTGTTTTTCAAAGTGCAATTGGCGTCATACATTTTGGAGCTGAGTATGTATAGTCTGTTCTGTTTGATTTTCGCATGATTCAGATCAAGCTGTGAGAATGCTTTTTTTAACAGTGCACAAGTTTAGTTACCAAGCAAACTTGATATTTCCCCAAAATTTGAGGTTGTTTTTCATCACTGCATAATTTGACACTGACACTGTCACAGTCACATCATTAATTTTAAAACAAAATAAAAAATATACGGTACCCCCCACCCAAGAAAAGCGCCCTTCCGTGCTTTCCAAGAATACTTCGATACTCAGCATCACTCCGTTTCGCTAATACAATGAAAGGCTATGAACCAGTTATTTATCAAAAAACGCCGACGAACATAGCTCAAAAGTTGATGTTGCCTTTATTTTCGGAGGACCTATCGTATGAAAACGATCCAAGACTTCAGGAAGGTTCCTGGCGACCGGAATCGTGTACACATACGAACATACATCCCCCGCACAGCACGTTTAGGCACCCCCCAATACGGGGGATTGATCTAGTGGGCTGGGGTCTTCACCAAAAGATCCGCACCGCCGAGACGGAGATTTGATATAGTGGGTTCATTAGTCGGTTGGCTCGAATTTTAGAGATATTTGACTCAGAGTGGTTTTCGATATGAGGGAATTTCAATACTTCGTACACTTCGTGTCGAAGTAAAAGCATTGAAGGAAACGAAGCAAGCAATTTATCGATGCTCTCAAAGTTAAATGGAAAAAATGTTAAAACTCGTGTAAAAACGGAAATTATACGAAAATGTTAACCTTAAACTTTGAAGAAATGTCAAGTTGATTTGCAACTAAATTTTTACACTATTATGAAAAAACCTGGTCACAGCCTTCTCTGAATCATGTGAAAAGCAGATAGACTATAACTAAAATTTTGAGAAAGAAAATTAAAGAGCGTAAAAATAAATACTCTTAGTTCATAAGCATAAAGCAACCGTTTACCTTAAAATGCCCATCAAAGGTTTTTGGTTGTCATTAAGACGTGTTATTAATTATCAAGTAGACATGACCACAAAAACGATGGGTAATGATTGTGATCTAATAAACAATAATAATAAAGCAATTAATAAGGTCGGTGACGGTTATAGCTAATAAATATTTATGCATTAATGGAGATATGAATATGTTTTTTCCCTGAGGTTGACATGTGTCAGCCGAGGGTAAAAAACATGAATATCTCCCTTGGTACATACAATATTTTATTTACTAGCATATTAGTAAAAACAGTATGAAATTTCAAAATGCCATAATGACATTTAAAATTAGAATATTTAAGTAACATCAAGGATTGCCTCAACGTATGGTTGCTAAAACATGGCCTATAGTTGCATGGTTACCAAAGAAGTTTGAGGGAGACAAAATTTGACAGGTCCCTTAGGAGTTATGAGTAGCTTTTCATATTTTGTTTCTATGACGAAAATGTACAATATCACGTTGCTAGTAAATAAAAAGAGTTTTTGTACTCATGACTTCAAAATTCATATTTCCCGGTCATTCCCGATGCGCCGAAAGTTACTTTCTCCGCACTGCGGTGCTTTTTACTTTCCAACAACAACTAGGGCAATTCTGTGCTCTTTGTGAATTTTCATAATTGACGCTCATTGGTTTAATTGCGCTTCCAAACACTAGAGATGCTGTAAACGTCGACAAAGGCTAACAGGTGCGTAGGATACTTATAAAATGTTAGTGATTTGTGCTGTCAACTTGGTAAAGTAGTAAAACACTAAATATTTTTTTTACTTTTAAAAATATTTTCAGTTATTCGTTACAAAAAACATTGTACCTAACTCTTTCGGGAAGATTTTTCCCGAATTCGCACTACATGCAGCACTCTCTTCGGTCGTGCTGCAAACAAAGTGTTCATTCGGAAAAATGTGTTAGGTAAATAACTATTAATCGATTTATTATAACCTAAGGAATCCATAATTAATCGGTGGGGAGGCAGTTCCGGGACACCCTGTATTTAGCAGTTTCTTATATTGCAAACATAAAGAAACCTGTATCTAATGCAGTTAACATTTTCGACTATTGGTGTTAAGTAAATTTTAGCTGCCCCAAGTTGGTTTTTCTTCCATGAAAAATGATTCGAAAATGTCAGAAATTCTTTATCAAAGCAGAACAAAATAAAACAAAATTAGTCAAGAGTTTATAGATTTTATATTGATGATAGTTTCGTTAGTGGACCTAAGGGTCATAATCAGTATAATATAAATAGAGTATGCCATGTTTGAGCATCTTTGAGATTTAATAATTATGTGTCTCATAGCTTCGAGTGAGATATGAGAGAGCGATTTTGAAGTTAGAAGTCATTTGGGAGCGACGGGTTACTTATACACAATTATCAAACAGATGCATTTGCCTCCATGTTAAAGAGTATGGCGTAATAAAATCTATTTACAATATTCGTCTGATTTTTATTCGCAACGATCACGACCTGTTTCCAGAAAACCAATTTGTTTGTGAAACTTTATTAAGTCAGTACGAGAATTGACGCCGCCAGGGATCGTCAAGCAAAAGAGTTTGTGCTGATGTGAGTGTCACAGTTTCGTAAATGTAACTGTTTGGAAAATCCTTAACGTACCAATTTTACCAAATTACAAACTTTTTAGGATGTACTCAGCCCCCAAAACGCAGCTTATTAATCTGAAATTCCGACTCCGTTTTATTTGAGCGTTATGGAGTTTTATATCGATCTCCGATGGGATATATTTAAAAGAATTCTCATATTTTTGGAAAAAACTTCTCTTTACATCGCGTGTAGATTGATGCCAATTTCATCCGTCGACAATCTTGAAGCTAAGTTGAATTCGTTTTCTTGTTTTGGGGAGTATCGCTGATAGAAGTGTAATAACTAATAACTCCTTAGGCAGGCTAAATTCTTTGTTTGTTTCTGTAAAAATTTTCACATATAATCTCATAAGAGCATTAATTCTTTCCGGAAATTTTTTTGAGTGCATTCCAACAACGTCGTATTAATTTGCCCGAGCGGGACGCGAGGGCAAATTAGGACGTTGTTGAATGCACGAAAAATAATTTCCAGATATGAATTAATGCTCGAATGGAGATTCGGTAAGAAAATCGTAGCGACACAAACACTAAAAAGAAGTAATGTCTACCTACAAAAAATTTTCAAGAAATTTTTTTGTTGCCTGGGATACAGGTCGTGAACTAATTTTTCTATTGGTCATTGATTAGTGTCGTACGATTTTCATTTGTAAAGCAAAGTACTGTTGTGATCGCATTGCAATACCTTTAATAGTACTTTTTCGCTTATTCCTGCATTCAGATAATCTTCCAGAAATCACGAAACACGGTAGGCGCAAGCACACACATATTTCTCCGATTAGTAATAATGTAAATAGTAAAATTACAATTGGTAACTTACATAGTATTAGTTGTATTAGGTTCTATAAAAAAACTCGTATTGGATGAAGGAAAATGCTTGTAAATGTTTAAATAGAAATTTCAATTACTAATTTTGAAGAATTTTTACTACCTCCTTGCTATTATATTTATCTTGTAGTGTATTGGTATAATTACATTATATGAATAAAACATGTTTATGTTTACTTCCTTTTACGATAAAGGAAGTATTGGATTCACCCCAAAAAATTCGAAATTGAGTTTGCAATAGATCTTCACGTTTTAGAGTCCCCTGGACCCAAAAAACGTATTTTTGTTCATTGGTCTATGTGTCTATCTGTGAACAGAATATCTCAAAAACGAAAAAAGGTATGGCGTTGAAAATTCATATATAAGTTTTGTGTACTATCCAGATGCGACAGCAAGCTTTTGGAGAAAATCGCATAACCGGAAGTAGATGTTTACTGTCGTGTTTTTTTTCGATTTTTTCGAAAACGGCTCTAACGATTTTTTTCAAACTATATTTTTATTACATTGTGTATTTTAAATAGAACACCCGGTATATTATTACATATTTAAATTCAGCTTAAAATTTTAGAGAAAATTTGTCTGTTCAACTAACGCTCTATTTTGAACGGTTTCTGTGGAATTTGTAATTTTTGACAAATGCTTAAAAATTAAAAACCAAATTTTTGGCTAATTATAAGATCACTGTAAATGGAACTTGTGTGAGTGCATTACACCAGATTTTTTTCTATTGATGTTGTTTTTAAACAATAGCTACATCTCAGCAAACCATAAATCATTATGAATTTCGTTAATTATGTAAATTACAAGAAAATTTCTAACTTACCTGAAATAATATGCGAAAATTTTAATTTATAGAAATTACACATAATTGAACATCACTACCAAGGGGAAACTTTCTTGGTTGCTCATTACATCGCCGACAGACGTACACTAGGTGGCGCCTTTAAAAATAACACGTCCCCGTATCTTTGTATCTTTCCAGATACAATTATTTTAACTATCGCGAGCGAGCTCTTGTTCTTTCAGCCTGCGACCCACTCCTTTCCACTTAATCTAGTTCGAATTACCTTTAAGCTTGTTACCTGTCGTAAAGAAGATTAACCTGTAACAATATCGGTAACGAAGGGATAAGAGCGCTAGGTTTGCAATAAACCAGTCATCGATCAGTTCGCATCCATAGAGAATTAAAACTGGCTGCAGTTCATTGGATTGGTAGTGAGTGACCATTTCATGTAGGGATACCATTAATATCACTCTTTTCTGAAGACATGTGTTGTAGTTCTTACTTCTATATCGTCTTTTGTTTTCGAACTATGACATCATTAATGTTTTTTAAATTAAATTATATATTTTATTACATGACAAATGTGGGAAAAGCTTAAAATGCTATAATACATTAATAAGCGTGACCTTCAATTTGTAACTTTTAGATATAATTGCTCTTAAAATTATTTACTTTCTTTCAAGTTTTTTAGAAGAAACTGTATTTCAAAGTTATAAATTTGCTTCCAATTAGAGAAAGTTAAATGGTAAATTTTAAGAATACTGACACATCATCATTTCGAGACCCCTCTCTACATATTAATAACGTAAAGAAGAAAAAACATGGAAGAACTATTTCATTTCATTATTTCTGTTTATCAACAATATGTTAAGGAACCTACTGGAGATAATAAAATGGTAGCAAGTGCTGGTGTTTTGAAGAAATTTTTACTAGATTATGAGGAGGTAAGGTTTCATCACTTTTATGTTTTGTTATTGGAAACTCAATATTATCGTCGTCCTTTCTCTGTGGTACACTGGTGAGTTGTAAAAAAATTAGTAGGTTAATTCAATTTGAAGAAAGAAAAGATGTTAAAAATAGTGACTATCGTTTAAACAACCTGAGGCGACGTATATCCAGTAGTGGATGTCAAACATTTTTGATATTGAACAATATTATTGTTGGTTGAGATGCTACATTGAACGTTTCTGCAATACATTTTTCTATCAAAAGATTTTGTGAAATATTGGTCTCCCTATGTGTACTACTGTGTAAAATATTTCAGGTAAATGAAAAACTCGAAAGTGAAAGCACATTAATGTCAAAGAGTGGGTGCATGACGAAAAATAAGTTGAGGGCTTTTTATTCTTCATTGCATAGAAGTTTACAATTCACTATCATTGTTATGGAATCTGAAGTAGAATTCTCATGAGTATACGTTCGTCTTTTTTTCTTCTTTCTGTTTAACAGAAAAACAAAGCTATGGTCAAACAAGCCGCATCCGTATGACTCAACAATTTGAAGTTAACTAAATTTAATTGAGATTTATTGAATTGTTGGTGAGAGCATAACTAACACTGAACAATATTATTGTACAATGTAATTGATTATGTAGGTGTCACTTTAAGGTTCAAGGGTGTGTAAAATTCTTACCTTCGCAAATTTAGTATCGTAAAGGAAAGTTATTTCGCTCGCCTGAGTAGATTTGAAATAACATTTTAATATACATCCAATTTGTACATGTTGATCGCTTTTAGTCGATTTTTACCAGCTGGTAGTTGGTAGTTGGTACACGCTGATATATTTGCACATACCCCGCAATACCGGGAATAAACGCGAGGGGGTCTGCAAGGAGTCAGAGTGCCTCCAATTGTTCTCTTCTGTCTATGAAACTCCTAGAATGAAGAAGTATTACAAGAGTGGATTGTTAACTTGACGGGCAATTCCTACATCCTATTAATATTGTTGTTTCGTTACTTCTAGGTTCAGTAAGCCGACAAAGAAAGTGTCCTGAAGCGACGTCATAATACAAGCATCCACGAAAATATCTGCGAGAGAGAGAGAGAGAGAGAGAGAGATCCAGGTTATTACACAACTGGAATTCAACGATAATCACTTCAGGTGGGTTATTTATGTCAGCTTCTGTGATTCGCGAGCAGCCATCCGATCCCGGGACTGTCAACATAAGAGCATGATAGAAAAGCTTGTCTGCGTTGTTGTTTAGTTATTGTTAGTATAAAGGCGTGGTAGAATCAGTTGTCTGTTTTGCAGTTTAGTACGGGATTATAGTATTATTTAGTATTGCTCTTTTACAGGAAATATATTTGTTGTTCATTTGTGTGCAAGCAAATTGGCTTTTTATTTTATAATATTTGAAGAGGTATAACATTAACAGCTTAGCATGAGTCTATGGTAACCTTCTGGGTTTATTACAGAAAAGTAAAGTAAATAAATTAAAAGCGATCTTATTGCTATTGAGCTAGCTGACAATAATAAAGGTCAAAATTGAGATCTCTCAAGAACTGTTGCGTTACAATTTGGTGCCAAGCATAAGGGCATAAGTCGTCGCATTACAATACCAATGAGTTGAGGAAATCGTCGAAAAATTGTGGTAAATCCAACTGTAAAGGGGTGAGCTATGATGTGATAGATGCTGAAATGTCGATGTAATTGACATTTATATAACTACTAAAGAACACTTCACAAGACACCGTTGCCAAGAGACTGATTACAAATGATTATAAAATGGAAGTTTCGCTGATGTGTACAAACCATATACCTTATACTTAATCTATTCTGCATTGGAAGAGACAGTAAAAAATAAAATCTTCAAATTTTACTTCTTTATTTTTATAAACGTAAAAATGTTGCCATTAGAGCCATAATACAAAATTATACATTTTAAGTAGGTAACATAATCAAAAATTAACTTTCTCCAAAAGGATCTTTATAAGCGTTAATGTACTTCTCGAGATCATTTTTGTGCTCTTGATGGTATGTGCTCTGCTCTAAATCGATTGCGCCATGTTTAATTGCGGATGTATATTTGGAAACACTATGTGGATTAGTGTAATCCTCAAAATAATCTCCTGGTTCCCCTTTATGTGCTTGCCGATCTTTAGAAAACCCCCCGTAAAATTTATTGCCTTTATTTTCTTCAAACGCAGATTCATACGGGCTACTTTTTTGTACCCCATAAGAACCCGTCTTTAGGAACTTTTGAAAATCTCCGAAGCTTTCGGTGTCTGGATTGGAGCCCTTGATGCTTGCAATAGGTTGCCTAAATTTAGTTTTACCGTCAACACGAAAAGATGGATTCCGGTGGCGGTAGTAATGAGCTTGCGATTTTGGAATTTGACTTTTGCTTAGGGGTTTGCGATTTCCCTTTTTGAGAATTTTGTGCGGAAGCTGTTTCACTTTAGAATGGCTATATGGGAATGTCGACGGATTCTGCGTGTAATCGTTGTTGAAGTTGTCTTGATCGCCATGACTAAAGCTGTAATGGTGGCCGTAGCTGTGGCTGTGTTGGTAGGCGGCAGGCTGTCCGTGATTGTAGCTGTGGTGTCCTCCATAGCTGTGGCTGTGGTGGCTACTGTGGGTAGGACTTCCCCCAAGAAAAGGATTTCCTAAGTTATCATGGTCATGATGCTTGTGGACGAAAACGACGTTTGTGTGGTGTTTGCGATTTATTAACTTTGGAACTTGAATCTTGAGTAGGACTCTGGAAGGATTAGAAAACTCAATTTAATGTATATTATTATAAGTTATCTACTATTAAAATTTTTTTGTTTCTAAATGCCTATATGAACCCGCTAACGCAGATAGAGTAAGAATCACTACTCGGAGCAGCCACAAACAGAAACCAATATGGCTTACAGAGGACGTCCAAACGTTAATTAAAAAAACGGTAAACAATTTCAAGCTTGGCTACTAACAGAGAGGACGAAGAATTATATAAACCGAAGAATGGGGAAGTAAAAAAGAAGAATAAATGTTGTAGATCACTGAGGTATCTCAAAAATGGATAAATTCTTTATTAGCTCCATTTTCAAAAACAAAACAAGAAAAGATCCAAATTGATACAGAACATAGACATTACCAGTAGTATTGGTAATTTGTTTGGGAGGTTATTACAAAACAAAGAACAAGGGCGCTTTGGTCAAGCACTCATTGAGAAATGTTGCAATAAATTACTTACAAAATTTGAAACCAGATGAAAGCAATAGATACACTACCACCAACTTCGAGGCATGTAATTATTTTATTACGAACGGCAAATTATAGACTCAAGCCCCAGATCAAACAGACTTAAAATCGTAGCAAACAAACGTTCAGCTGCAGCGGCAGTGAACTCAGCGTACGGTGCTTTTCTACGATTAGCAACGGGTATTTAAATTACCAGCGGCGCTAAAGAGTATTTTACAACTGAGAACTTTTAAACTCAACAACGTACTATGCGTAGCCAATTCGCCACTACCTGAAACAGACTTAAAAAAGGTTCGACAAGTCAATTGGCATTAGCCATACAGAAAACCATAGTAATCATGGACAGGGTTTTAATAATTAACAACAAAAAATATGTTGCAAAATGTTACGTTACCTAATTTCAACACTAGCATAAATCATAAACGCTGCTCACAGCTAATTCTACTGTTTCCTGTAATTATTGAAGCTTAGATAATTAATATTTAAATAGGTAACAGATCTCTGGGAACGTTAAATTAGCGAACAATTGCAAATTTACGATGATGCCGCAAGTCGAACATAGCATGTAAGCTACAATAATGTATGCCATCAAGTATACAGATATTTAAAATGCCCATAAATGCGCCAGTAATTACTGACAAACTGATGCAATACTAGCCGGTGATTCCAATCTTTCGGTGAGCTTGATGCCCAGATTTGTTCTTACATTCACAACACAAGATCGTGTTTTAATACTCTTAGCAATGCTAGACGGCTTTGGCAAAGCAAACAGCAGCGGACTGCATAGTTATCCACCTGCACAAGTGGTGGCACAGCAAAAACTCTCAGTAACAATTGCTAACCGAAGAAGCAAAGCTGGAGCCACAATAAAGACTCAGCAACGAATGAAAAACTCAGCCGACAAAGAAAGCGTCCTGAAGCGACGTCATAGTACAAGCATCCACGTAAATATCTGCGAGAGAGAGATCCAGGTTATTACACAACTGGAGTTCAATGATAATCACTTCAGGTGGGTTATTTATGTCAATTTCTGTGATTCGCAAACAGCCATCCGATCCCGGGACTGTCAACATAAGAGCGTGGTAGAAAATACTGTCTGCGTTGTTGTTTAGTTATTGTTAGTATAAAGGCGTAAACTAATTCGGCTACCAAGGTAGCAACAGAACCCAGCCGCCTACACTTTAACGACTTTAAATCGGTCTTGAAATCCACGAAACATGATTGCCTAATTAAAATAGAAAACGAGAAAGAAAATTCGCATACATACCTTCAGCTTACAGCTCCAAGATTTAAATCGCAACGCCAGCAAAATTACCAAACAAATTTAATGGGTAATTAAGACGCAGATGTCTTCGATAGATTAACCATACATATCCGCGGTAGAGTAAGTAAGCTGGGATACTATTATTGCTCTTGTAAGCCACTATAAACTAGCCCTAAACTAAATAAAAAGTTAATACGAAGTAAAACGCGTGCCATTAAGTTGAAAACGGTTTCATAAACGAACAAGAACCAACAAAACATCGCTGCAGCTGCGCGGAGACAATTGAATAATAATAATTGGCTTAGTTAGGTATGACAAAAAATCGATACAATATCTTCTGCAATTGAAGGCCGATTTAAACGAGTGCGGCAACCTCAATCACTGTAAAAAGTTGAACTTTTCTGACAGGAGCAACCAAAATGAACAAAATTAGAAGACCGTAATGCGTAACGCTATTTACCCGCAACAAGACAGGATAAAACAGAAACGTTTGCCATCGTTTGGGTACTTACTACTTATTCCGGATAATCGATGGTCCAAACGAAAAGAGAAAGTGGTAGGAGGCTCATATCATGACTGACGCAGTTGCGATAGCGTTACGAGGAAACATCTACTAAACTCTTTCAGGCAGTCGTAAACAAAACTGTTTTTGCTGTGATGATAGCCTACGATTTCTGGGCGGGTATGGCATCTAGAAGATCAAGTAAAAGAATATTCCAGTAGACCTCACCTCGAAGCAACACACCTGATCGAATAAGAAGATTATGAAATGAGGGGATATGAAAAGCACTGAACTAAAATAGTTAGATACTAGTTTACTGCTAAGGTGTCAATGGGGTATTATTGATGCTAATACACAACCCCTCACACCCAAATATCGAGCTGACCTACCATTCAGCGCCCCCTGTCAATTTCAACCAAAGCTTTCACGACCGAAAATAGGCGGAATATTCTAAACATCGGCATCAATACACTGTTGTGCCCTGATGCAGACCTGTTTGCTAAATATAGTAGCCAAATTGGGACCTTTACGCCAGAACAGACAACATAATTCTGCTCAAATAAAGATCACTTGAATATATCCTCATCAGTTCACTGAAAACCAGACCACATCACCATAAACAGGAAATGGAGTTGATGTGGCAAGAGTACTTCTAATCAAGTTAAACACTTCCTAATCCAAATACCGTTAAAATAGTAATAACAAAACTTTACAATGGAACAAAATATATTCCTCATTAATCAAGACAAGATAATCGTCATGTTGCCAAAAAAGGTGATCTGTTCCAGTGTTGTAATTGGAGAGGCATTACGATGTTGAAAATTTTAAATAAAATCATCGTAAATGTTATTAATAACAGACGAATCGAAGTAGTAGAACCTCCTATAAGACCACAACAAGATTGTTTTAGGTCTAATCCATCATCTCCATTGCCACATATGCAACAGAAACGTGGACGATGAGCAACACAGATAGAGAAGAAATAAAGGTCTGGGTATAAAGACGTTTACTAAGAATCTTATGGGTTGAATGCAGTACAAATTAATCACTCCGCCGTCGCCGACTAAAGAGGATACCTCATATGCATCTTCAGTACTTTGGACACGCGGTTCACAAAATTAGTTTGTAAGTTAGAGTAGGCATATACTTTTAAAAATTGAATTAATAAAACGAGGGTTTAGGTGGTAGATCAGGGAGGAATAGCAATTGCTCATCTGAACCACGCCCTCTGGTTCTCTCATTTTAATTAGCGATGTCTAGGGTTCTACACATGATTGTTGTGTTTTTTTTTCTATTGTTATTTGTTGATTATTGTGGGAGAATAAAGATAATTTATTATTATTATTATTATTATTATTATTGAAAAGGTGATTACAGAATAAAAGGTTGAAGGAAAACACACCCGTGAACAATCACCAATCAAATGGGTAGACCAGGCTAAGCAATTTCTTAACAGGAATCTACGTGAAACAGACGATTGGAAAGAAATCGTTCGACTGTAATGGTGTCGCTACACCCTTCTGAAAATTACGGGCAGAGTACAGGGATGAATAAAATACGAGTATTTAAGTCTATCCTATTATACGACTGTGAAACGTAGAAAACATCAACCGCAATTAACAATAGATTGCAAGTACTTGTTAACAGATGACTACAAAGGATAGCTAAAGTTCATTGGACTGATTTCGTAACGAGTAATCATCTGTGTAGGGAAACCAAACATATAGCTTTATAAAACAAGATGAGAAGCAGGAAGGACTGGACATTTGTTGAGAAGAGAGACTGGTAACGTAGCAGAAGTAGCACTCAAATTGAATCCTCAGACAAATCGAAGAGAGGGTAGATCTAGAACAACCTGGCGTAGAACGATACATAAAGACAGAGAGAAGATCAGAGAAACGTGTCTGGAATCAAAACGAACGGCCCATAATAGAAGAAGATGTAGGAAATATGTAAATTCCCTATGCTTCATCCAGGGAGTTTATTATTATTAGTCTACCGAAGTTAGTCCTAAACAACATGTTAAAAACAAACTACAAGCTTGTGGCATAAAGTTTTAGAGAAGAATTGAACCCATGACCTCTCGGATGCTATGCAGATGCGTTACCATACCATGACAATATCCACTAGTCGGGCATGGAAAGTGAAATATCAAACAAGATGGATCATGTATCATCTGATGTGAAGCATGTATGCATGAAATAAAGTACTTTCGTTTTTAACTTTAATTTAGGCCAGTTGGGCTCTTAAACCAATATGCCTATAGTTCCAAGTTACATTGATTTTGGTCCTATGCTATTTTGGTTTTGTAAAAAGAATTAATTAACTAACATTCCACAAAGTATTAACTAATAAGCAAGGTGTTTTGTTTTATTAAAGAAGCTTGATGGCATATAATTAGAGCACAAAAATGAAAAATCGTGCTGTACTCAAGTAACAAGTATAATCGATTTTTGTATCTTACTTACTTTTTGTCCGCTGCTGCAGCCGATGTAACTAGAACACATTCCAACAGAATAAGCGCTGCTGTTTTCAAACCACAGAGACGTCGCATTGCACAAATTTTTACATGAACCAGTCTAGTACTGAGTTCTGTAAAATTGTTCATTGACTTTATATCACCTCGGACATCAAAGTGCCAGGCGTTAAATCGTTGCGCTTGTTATGCTATTAAAAGAGTAAAAGTGTCACTCCAGTTTTTCTAAACGAACTCTATTACGCAGGCCCAGTCACGTTCCTGCGGTTTATGTTTTAGTTCTTATCCGACCAACCTCGTTTCCTATAAGCACAAAATCAGCGTGTGTGAAATTGTACAAAAATTTTAGTGATAGGCATCAATAACTACTTGCGGCAACAACTGCCAAAGAACCGTTTTCTATGATTTCATTTTGCGCTAAAAATTAAGGGAAAAAGCAGCACTAAACTATAACAGAAACTGTTATTATACAACTGAGCCAAAACTAAAATAGCGAAGTTCTTTCTACTTTGTTACTTTTACATATATTTTTTTGCATACAAAATGCTTAAGATTTTTTCTACGTAAAATGTTATAAGGAAATATGTCTTCATGTTAACTTCTTGAAATGTCCTTTCCTAGCTTGCAATCTAAGAATAAAAACTGTTGATAAATCATGAACTACTGGGCATTGCATGTGAATAACATCGTCTAACGTGAATGCTTTAAACGCCAAAAGGTGTAAATTGTAATAATTTAACCCAAATTGTGCTCTGTATCTAATCTGCAATACACTTTAGATCCGATGAGGTAGTGTGCAAAATTATTATCCGCATATCGATTTGGATTTGAATAGAAAGCAATTTAAATTTTGTTTACAAAAATTGATTATTATTAAAATTGGTTTTGTCATCAAAACCTATATCCTTGTGAGTAAACGTCAAATTGGCTTATTGTTTCATTTACTAATAATAATGGCTATGTACTATTTAAATTGCTCTTTTTATTTATTATTAGCGCCTTATTCGGGTGAGTTTGATTTAATTAATTTTTCTGCCTATTTAAGCTTATCCATCGGCAAAGTAAATTTCATAAGTGCTTGTTGTAAAATCTTGGCGTGGAGTCAACCTCAATTATTATCTAAATAAACAGCACTTTGTGAAAAAAATATCATTCTTAACTTCTCAAGTATTTCTTGTTTACTTTTAGATATAACTTGTTAGCTCCTTAACATTGCTTCACAGAAAGATTTGGATTTGGTTTTAACTTATATAAATGTTCTGGCATTTGACAATCAACTCTGTTGCCCGCTGAAGACCTTGAAAGAGCTAAGGCGCCGTAAAAAATCCACTGCAATCTTCCAATCACACATAGGAATATTTCCTGATGCTACTTTCTCAATTTAGGCGAGTAAAAAATAATACAAGAATATCGTAGTATAACTTTAACTAACTTGCATTATTTATTCTTACCCGTTTATCATTTCACAATTTAATTTGAGAAGCGCTCATATTTTTTATAAATCTTACGAATTAACTACTTCTAATACAAGTGAACACATTTGTTAGGCGATGGGCATTGTTACAGTGATTTCATATAGAAACCACATTGTTAAACGAAAATTGTACAGAATTAATAATTTTTGACATAATTGCAAATTGATTTTTTTGAACTCAACACTACGGGACAGATCATCGTCTGATAATAACCAAAATCAAAGTCCATTTAGCACTGAAAAAAGGTAAGGTTCAAGGTAATTTCAATTCCCCCAACAAGCGAGTTGCTATAGGAACCTTGCGTTCCTCTTCAGCCAACAACGGGAATTATAGGATGGGAGAGAGAAAGAAGGGGTAGAGAATGGAAGAAAGGCCAGGAAAGATGGAGAAGTACAGTTACGGACACCTCAAAGTGCACGGTTTTTTGTTACTATGGTTATTTTTACGATTTTTTGGCTTATTAAATGGGGCTTTCTCCAGTGGCGTTGCTCGTGATTATAAGAATAGGTATTACTTTTTTAATGTTTGTATTTTAGCAAAGTTTCACAAGTGAACAAACTATATAATAATATGTAAGTATTTAATAAATATGTATCAGTATTCAATTGCTACTACGCTTTCCAGTTTGTTTCGCATAGAGTTGACCAATGTTTCCATATTGTATCCTTCTCTCAGTTCCTTCCAAGCATTTCTTATTCTTTCCCATTATTAATCGGTTTCGTTTGGTGCAAAATCCCTGGTATAAATTTTTGTAGTTAAATAGCCCCAAACATTTTCGATGGGATTCAAGTCCGGACTTCTTGCAGGCCATGGTAAAAAATTTATATTATTCTCATCAAACCATCAATGAACAACCCCTGCTGTATGCACAGGACAGTTATCCTGTGAAAATAATGTTATCAATTACGTTAACATAAACAAAATTAATTAATTAGGTAATATATTGCCTGTTGAAAGGTAAATTGATTAGGAAAGACATCGCTTACAGATGGCAGCATCACATTTTGCAAAATGTTGCGATCATTTTCAGCATTCAGTCGACCATTAATTCTATAGCATGCCCCAGATCCGTGAGCATTGATCCATCCCCATACGTTTACAGAGAATCATGCACTACTCCTTAAGGGTTGAACATAATATTGCTCCTCAAATCTTGAATTTTGTGGTCTACAGACCCTTAATCGTCAATTGGTAAATGATTGAAATACCCTTTCACCTGAGAAAACAGTCGTGTTCCAAAAGTCGTCGATCTCATTCAAATAGGCGGTTGCAAATTGTACTCTTCATTTTTTGTTCTCTGGTGTTAAAAATTTTTTCTTGCAGAAGTCTTTGCTGCCAACGATTTTTAATTTTGAAATGCAGCTCTTGCTCACATGCAAATCTGTTGCGACTCGACTCAGCGACCAGTTCTCTTCCAGTTTTGTAATAAATAGCTCGCATTTTATCTGCTTCTGACAAATGTCTGGGAATTTTCCGAGTTTTCAGTTCTATGACAGTTGATGACAAATGTAAACGTCAAAACTCGACGTCTATGATTAGAATATCGTATTACAAGCTAAAAATCTGCCGTGCACTTTGAGTTGGCCGTAACGGTACTGCCCCGGCATTCGCCTCAGAGAAAGCACTTTGTTGACTCAGGAAAACCACCTAAAAACCTGAATCAAAGCAGACGGTCGCGGGAATCGAACCCACGACCTCCCGAATGCAAAGTATGCGTGATAACCACTACACTACAGAGCTCGGTCTAGCACTAAAGTGTTGTTCAGTACGAACTATTGTTCAGCACGTAGTGTCGAAATTCACCGATTAAGAGATCCAAATTGTACTGCGCAGTTGGATGATCGCACAAACCCTTCCTGACAATGTAAAATGCATTGATAGCGATACCGATTGGAGATATTTGAGGGACAGCTTGTATAAGGCTGCAGCATATATTCAGCAAGTGCAATAGCAGCATTAACCTACCTCAAATCAAAAGTATTTCAAAATCGAGATCTCACCTTTAGCACAAAGATAATTATGCATAAAGACGTGTTTACGGAAGTGTTGCACACTAAATACCAAAGCATTTTCTCTATGGCGAACTAATCAATGGCACACGAATATCAGGTTGACAAAAAAATGCAAGTGCCAACTCATTAAGACTCTCAAAAACGCTGGTATAACAGGGAACTGGGAGGAACAGGCCTTACGAAAAGCCGACTAGAGAGAAACGAGCGCCAAATAAAATTATTAACAAGTATCGGGCTCCATAGCCATCTGAATACTCGCAATTAAAATACATAAACTACCAGGAAGAGAGACAGAGAGAAAGACCACAAGGACAATTGGCAAATAAACCTTTTACCCTAAGGTGTAAAGTATTAAATTTTTTTTACATTTCAATTTTACATTTCATTCTTACTCTAAATATTACATTTGTATACAAAATTTCTCCACTCTTTTTTGTCTATTGCTAATTTTTTCGTTTCAATCCAAGTTTTATTTTTGCTCTTTAGTATTGTTGTCAATTCATCGTTCCAAGTCTTCTTGGGTCTTCCTCTCTTTTTACTTTTATGTACTCCTGCCTCCCATATGTTTTTCACCTGTCTTGTCTTGTCCATTCGGCATAAGTGTCCAAACCATATTAACTGCTGTCTCTCTATGACATGTAAAACCGGTTCGATTTTTAACTCTTCCCTCACCACTTCATTTCGTACTACTCTGTCTCTTCTCGTTACACCTTTAACTTTTCTTAAATATTTCATGTCTGTTGCTTGTATTTTGCTTTTGAGGTTTTTAGTTAGTAACCAACTTTCACTACCGTAAATTAAAATGGGCCTAAACACTGTTTTATACACTGACATTTTTGTCTTCTTGCTTATTTCTTTTTTCCCTAAGAATGTGTTATTTAAACTGTGCAGCATTATTAATTCTTTCGCACACTATTTATGTTCCCGTCCGTTTCGATTAAAACACCCAGATAATTAAAACACTCCACTTGCTCTATCCTTTCTTGATTTATTTCTAACTTTATCTTTTTATTTGTATCACTTATTACCATCGTTTTTGTTTTATTTATGTTTATTTTCATTCTTCGTTTCGTTAATTCGATTTCCCATACTCTCAGGTTCTCTTGTAGGTCTCTTTCTTTGGCGGCACATATCATGACGTCATCAGCAAATGCACACTCTGAAACCTTAACTGATAGTAATCTATTATAACCTAGATATACTGGCTTGATTTTGTCCCTTGTCGCTTTGATCACGTCATCCATTAATTATCAATGTAAATAATATCGGGCTCATCACCCCGCCCTGTCTCAATCCATCTTTTATTTCGTATGTTCCCGATTCCATGTTGTCCTTTCTTAAATAATTCCTGCTATTTTCATACAAGCTTTTTATTGCTGTTCTTAATTTTGGAGTGATATTTCTTCTTTTCAAACTTTCCCAGACTTCCTTCTGTGGCACTCTGTCAAATGCCTTTTCAAAGTCTAAAAATACCATATAGACTTCTGTTTCTTGTAGACTGGCCTTTTCTATCATTTGCTTTATACTAAATATGTGGTCCTGTACACTACGCCCTTTTCTGAAGCCACTTTATGCTTCCTCTAGTTGGTCTTCTATTTCTACTCTTAGTCTTTTCTCAAGTATTCTCTCATATACTTTAAATGGAATACTTAGTAGTGTAATACCTCTATAATTCTTGCAATCTCTAGAATCTCCTTTTTTAAACAGAGGTATAGTTATTCCTGTCTTCCAGTCGTTTGGTATTTTTCCTGTGTTCCATGCCTTCTTGAATAATGTTGTCAGTAGTTTCACCCCTTCTGTTCCTATATTTTTTAGCATTTCTCCCGTAATATTATCATGGCCTGCGGATTTTCCTCTTTTTATTTCTTTTAATGCTGTTGTCACTTCTTCTGTCTGTATATTTGTTGTGTTTTCTTCGTGTTTATCTTCGATTTGTTCTACCTGTATCTGATGGTGAGTGTCGTGTACATTAAAAAGTTCCTGGAAATATTCCTTCCATCGTTCCACAATTTCTTTTCCTTCTGTTAAAATTTTGTTGTCTTTCGTTTTCACCTGTCTAATGCTGTGTTGTCTGTTTTTTAAAAGCTTTTTAACACTTTGTAAAATAACTTTTGATTTCCCTTGCTATCTATTTCCATTTTATTCCCAAACTCTTCCCATGTTTGTTGTTTGGCCTGGAGCACCATTTCTTTAACTTTTATCGCTGCTGTTTATAGTTTTCATAGTTCGCATCTGTTTTGTGTGCTAAATAATATTTGCATTTTGCTTTTTTAGTTTGAACTTGTTCCTTTATCTTGTCATTCCACCATTTAGTTTGTTTCTTTTTTCTGTTTACTACATTTATCCCACATATTTCTTTTGCAACTTCCAAAACCATTCTCTTGAAACACTCCCACAGCTCCTCCAAATCCATTTTTCCCATTGCTGTGAATTATTCTCAAGTCCTTCCACTACTTGTCTTTCAAATTTAGTGGCTATTTCTTTATTTTGTAGTTTATATGTCCTTAACACTTCCTTTTGTGGGCATACTGTCCCTTTATTATTTTCTGGTATTGTTGCTTCCAATTGTACCTTCTTTATCACCAAAAAATGGTCGCTGTAGATCTCCGCTCCTCTACTCACGTTTACATCCTTTATTTCTTTTCTGAATTGCTTATTTACTACCACATAATCTATTATTGATCTTTCGCCCCTGCCTGGTGCCTCTCTTGTGTATTTGTATATGTCTTTATGCATAAAGAATGTATTCATTATTACTAAATTATTTACCGTGCAGAAATGCAATTTTTATGCGATTTCCCTTGCTGTCCGATTGCATCTATTTTACAATTATTTCTCTTTCCAACACGACAGTTAAAATCACCTAATATTATTAATCTGTGCTTGATGTTTTCTATTACTTCCGATATCTCTTCCCAGAAATCTTCCTTTTTGTTTGCTTTTTCATTTTCGTCTGGCCCGTAAACAATTAATAATGTTGTATTGTATTGCTCATCTAGCTTCAATTCTACTTTTAGTATTCTTGATGATATGAATTCCCAATTTATTAATACTTTTATTAAATTCTTTTTTATTAAACATCCTACTCTTTCTGCTGCTCTTTTTTCCTTACTTACTCCACTGTACAATAATACATGACCCCCCTCCATATTATCTGTTTCCTGTATTCTAATAATTAAATGAAATTCTCAAATACCCCAGCCGTGGTTAGGAATTAGCACTATTTGCGAAAAACAGGAATCCGGTTTGCACCTGTGGTGTTCTCCGACTGAAACTGACTTTAAAGATGTACACAAGAAGAGCAAATTTACTTATACAAATATATTGATTTTAAAGCCTACTTAAACACAATAAAAATAGAATTAAAACCTACAACGATTGGCCATTCCTAAACATAAATGTGCATTAAGAATGGACACTCTTTAAACAGTCGCAGGATAATTAAATCTACCACACATATACATTTAAACAATATTAAAATCAACGCCAAAGCAACTCTTTAAAAATGCCTAAATTAAACTGCCTGAAGCCGACTCTGTATGCGATTGCATGCATAGAAAGCCGGTGGAATCAACGTTCGTAAGCGCGTTTCTTTTAGCGCGATTTTAACATCACAGCTGAAGCAAGCCCTTATGCTAAGGGCACACAGAGCGCTACGCACGCTATGTACGCTATGTCGGCTATGTGTACAAAAAATAGTATCCTTTATAGACAACGTAAGTGGCCACACAGAAGTGCGTACGCTATGTTAGCTATTCAGCTACGTCGCTGAGGTGTATGTTTTGCGGCTATATTTTTGAGCGTCGCCAACGACGGGCATGCGCTTTAACCCGTTTTGGCCCTTTCCACGTGCAGGCGACAGCACGTTGTTCTTGTATTTAGCCAACAATATTCTTTTTTCAAGTGATAGTGGTTTATGTGTAGAACATGACGTTCCTAGAGCACTTAATTGAAGAAGTAAGGAAGAACCCATGTCTGTGGAAGAAAACCCTTGACGAATATCGGAATCAGAACATACGAGATAATGCATGGGAGATTTCATCTTCACGTAACTGTGGTATCAGGTGATTAAATTCACCAAACTCCTTTCGTTCCACGTTCACTTCGTGTACCCACTTCCTCTTACGTTTATTATTATTGTGCAATGTAAGTAACAACAGAACATCATCGTCACTGTCATCACTTTCCGAAGGCAACCTACCAGTCAACATCGTCATAGGCAAGACTGAGACAAATTGAAGTTTTTAGTGTGGCCACCTGGCGTAGCGAATATAGCGAACATAGCGCACAAAGCATACATAGCATACATAGCGTAGCGCTCTGTGTGCCCTTAGCATTACCCCTTTAAGCTTTAAACATTTTCGGCATCCATTCACTTTGGAACTCTGGAAGTCGGCGAATTACAACGTTGTGGATTGCGTTCGCCCTCATATTGCGTCACCAGAACTTTAAACGGCGTAACGCGTGGAATTTTACCATGTAAAAAGCGGGGGTATCCCTGGCTGCTACCCTAGTTTCACGATGACGGCTGATGTCACGGAATCAGCAATAGACGTCACAAATGTACCTGGCTGTTTCGAAAGTTGTGTGCTTTGTACACGATTTACATGACGTCTGCTGGACATGCAAACGCTGTTTGCTGCACGCAAACTTATGCAGCACTTTAAACACTGTAAATAATATTTCCTTAAGCCGTTTTTATTTATTTCGCACAGTTCACTGTGAAGTATTTAAAGACAGTCGGCTCTGGGCAACTCCTGATAACTACTGACTTTTAAGCGCCCCGCGAACGCCGTTGAAGGGTGTATATCAAACGCTATACACGCTAAAATGATTGATCCATTCACCACAGCATCGTATCCGCGCACATTCAACTACCAAGTTCTATATACGTGAACATGAAAGTAAATAGTAAGAAGACGAAATAGAGAGACAAACCCTCGCTCGCATAGAGCCACAACAAGAGCACGAAGAAACGAAAAGGCAGAATTAGGACTAAAATCTACATATAAGGGAATTAGAAGTAGTATTAACAAAATGAAGACATATAAGAAACCCAGTTCAGTAGAACTACTAAAATCAGTAGAAAAGTATCTATTGGAAAGGATACACAATTTAATGCTACTAATATTTAAAAAATGTAAAAACATCACAAGCATGCAATACGTGGATCACCTACCACATACAGCACACAAAGTCCTATCATAAGTACTATTAAATAGACCAATAAAACCACATGTAATATCACACTAAGAAATGATCAACCGAGTTTCAAAAAAATCTAGAATTTATCTATGCCAGTCATACACATTAGTGAAAAGACAAGAACAAAGGGAAACACTTCTTAGAATTTTGTACCGGTGCAAGACAGGAAAGAATGGGGACAAAGATACGATGGAGACAAGATGAGGAAGTGCAAGCGTATTATGGATACTTCGGCACAGTTTTAAGGCTCCTTGAGACACTTAATTTAGTCTTCGTAATCTATTAAAACGGCATTTTCAATGCGGGTGAAACACTCCTATAATGCAGGATTTCACATTTAAAGGTGACACATGGATAGAAATTTGTATCCGAATTTGTCAATAATTAAAGAAAAATACATTCGGTACCGAGGATCTAACTTGTGACCTTAAGCTCAGCAGCCCAACTATGTATCATTACACCACAGTGATCTGTAGTTACACAACCGCTTAACGGTTATTACTGTTATCATGAATACAAATCGAAAAACATACACAAGGAGAAGTTTTTTACTTATTTGCATTAATGTTTCACACAAACTGATGCAGAAATAATCCTGACAGGTTATGTCGTTTTTGAGCTAGTGTGTTTATATCAGTCTGGCAGGCAGGACCGCGCCAGCATCAATGGCCATTGACATATTTGGAAATGATGCTATGAGCTGATTTTCAAAAATATATTCAAGAATGGACTGGGGCTCTAACTGATGCTTTTCAGCTGAAGTAGATTTAAGATGTAATTTTAAAGATTTTATTTCTTCAAATAATTCTATTCCATCTACATCTGATTCCTTTCTAGAATCATCAGTTAGATGAAGATGTAAATCTTTACAACATTGTAATAGCTCGTTAAATAAAACATATTATAGAAAAATCCATACATAGTATCATATCTTGTTATTCCCTGAATTCCCCCAAATCTGTCTCTTAAAGACGATAAAGTTTGATCTAATATATTAAAATAAACGTTAACTTTATAATAATTTTTTGGATCAATAATTGGTTCATCACTGTGTTCATAATCAAATTGTCTGGGTTTTCTTCGTGGTCTAACAGACTGAACAGCAGGGAAATTAGGTTCAATACCGAGTTCATCCGCAAGTGTATTAGCGTCAGTAAGAACATTATTGAATTCTTCATCTGATCGAAGAGCTAAGAAAAAATCTAACAAATTTTTAAAATGCTCTAAGCAAGTTTTTATATTTATAGTAGGATTTTGCATCATCGTGCTCAAAACATTAATTTTGATTAAAATATTGTACCAAATAATTGTTGAGCACAAAAATTTATACCTCTGAATTTTTAATGCCAAAGATTTGGCTCGATGTGAAGCACTGTGGTCTTGTACGGATAAACTATCTTCAATTACTTCTACCAATGCATCATATATTTGCCCAATTTGGTAACGCAGGGGCTTCACAGCGTCTATTCTACTAGACCACCGTGTATCACTAAGTGGTTTTAAATTTAAATTTGTTGTGTGTTTTTTCAGAATTGACCATCTTTTTACCGACGCAGAAAAAAAACAAATAATTCTGGAACTATTTCAAAATAACCAGAAGTCCCAAAAGAAACTTTAGCAGCATCGTTCACTGCTAAATTTAATGTATGGGCTGTGCACGGCACAAAAAATGCTCGCGGATTTATTTCTAAATTTTTTTTTGCAAACCATTATGTTTGCCCCATTATCGTACCCTTGGCCACGCATGTCGTAAATATTTAAATTCAACTTTGAAAGTAATAGATATTAACGATACAAGTTTGATTATGAGCATCTTAACGAAACGAGTTTGATTGCCAAAACGAGGCGGTGAGCCGAGTTTTGCGGCAATCAAACGAGTTTCGTTGTGTGCCATAAGCAAACGTGTATTGTTCAATATTTTATCTTCATCAATAAACTCTGGTTCACTGTATAAAAAGAGTGCGGTAATATTCATTACCGCACTGAGTGCGGTAATATTTGTCCATTACCGCACTGAGTGCGGTAATATCCATTACCGCACTCAGTGCGGTAATGAAGCTCTTAACGATACTAAAATTAATTTGGTTAAGACGCTATAACAACACGGATGAAGATAAATTCATTAAAAATTCACTTAAACCCACTCCAGTTGAATCATTAATAGGACAAAATTCTATAAAATGCTCGAGTATTTCATTTTTTTTTGAGGACTCATTCAACATTGTAAATCTAAAAATTATAGTCATTTGTTCGATATGACTAATATCCGGTGTACAGTCAAGAATGATAAAATAGTATTTACATTTTCTAATTAAATCCAAAATATTATTTCTAATTTTGTTACCATTGACATCTATTATTTCATTCTGAATTTTGTCCCCTAAATAATTTACCATTCGTGTTTCCTCTTTTTGTGACTTTTGAGTCCGAAGCACATGTTCTGACAACAGAATCAAATTTTGAAATCATCTTAACAGCTTTTAAAAAATTACCGTTATTGCTTTCAAATAATTTATTAGATTGCCCGCGTAAAGCAAGACACTCGTGACAAATATTGTATTATTAAAATTATTCTCTCAATCACAGCATGCCAGTGCTTTGCTTCTGCATTCAGCAAACGTAGTTGCGTCTGGTTTACTGTTTGTTCTTTTGATAACAATTTTATAAGTTCTAACTGATTTTTAACATTTGCATTGTAAGTATCACTTTTTTCGTGCCTTGAAATCAATAGTCACAAATGCTGCCAGTCAGAAACACCTTCCTTTTGCGAAAAATTGTTTTTAATTTTGCCAAATATTGTACAACAAAAGCAATAAACTGCATTATTTTTTATTGAATAAACTAACCACGGTCTATTAATTTCTTCTCAATTTGGAAGAGAACGGTAGAAATATTTTTTCGAAAACCTTCGACCATTTTCATTAGTCGGGAAATTAAATTGCGTTACCTAAACAGGCCCTCTTTCTACTAAAATTTTTGTTAATGTTGTTGATATTATCTCAGGCCACTCTCCAGGATCATCTGAGGTTGCTGTGTCCTGCTGCGACTGCTGTGAATCTGATGAGCAGCCAAATTTCTTTAGTTCAGAAAGCCTTGATGAGGATGACGTGCTGGCTTCTTCAGCGCCACCAACTTCTCTTCTCTCTGGTTTTGGAGACTCCGAGTCAGATGAAGTCACCTTCTCTTCCCCAGATTCGGAATCTTTCCTCATAATTTCCATTTCGACTTCTTGGACGCCCGGCTCATTAAGTGGCCCGGAAAGAGAACTAGAGCTTGATTCTAATGCTTCCGCTGACACATTTTCTAGCTTCAAATATTTTTCTAAAGTATTGGCCAGTTTTTTCTTTTCTTCTTTTTCTTGTATACTTTGTTTTCGATACTGAAAACCCGACAGCCTTTTCGTTTTTCTGTTCTAGAAAAATTATAACAATTTTATTACTAAATACAATTTAAGAATATGTAGGTAACTATCTGTGTATTGATTGATATATGATTGATATATACTTACCATATTTATAACTTTTCTTCAACTTTCTGCAAAACACAATCACTAACAAAATTAATTTTCTCTACTCGATCTTCTCTGCAGCCAATTCATAATTTAAATGACCAAATAATTATCATTGCACCCATATTACCACAGCATTAATGTAAGCATCATATAATATTATATTTCTTAAAATCAGCTTTAAATAATTAGGTACTTACCGACAAAAGAGATCGCCGACACCCCGATCAAAAATAATATAAATACCTACTTCATAAATACGATATGTTTCACAGTCAATAAAAGCCGCCAGCCGCCAGTTTTCTGAAAAGTCACGTTTTGTTGCTTCTGATAAATATCCGGCTTTTTTGTAATCATTGCATAAAGATGCATGGAAAGCGTTCCTTCAAGTTGGTTTCGTTTAACAATTAGCCGCCACGGAATAAAAACTAACTTCGAGAATTTACATCAACAATAATCCATGTAACCACATTATCAGGTGTTCATTTACACAATAAACATTTTTTTATACCTATATAGGTACATATTTTTGAACTTCTAAAATTTGTAAAGTAAAAAAAATTGTACATTTTTTATTTTTTGTTTGTTTGTAATTTGTATATAATTTTTAAACCTTTTTGTCCGCCCCTGAATTTGGCCGCCCGTGTGCGGTGCACACATTGCACACTGGCTTGGCGCGTCCCTGCTGGCAGGACACTTCACTAAACTGCATTTTCCGAAGGTCCTTTAACGTCAAAGTGGGTGCTATATTCAAAAAAGTTATGAAGTTTTATGAGACCTTTCATATAATTTTAATTTGATCACGATTGATTCATCGGTTGAAACAAGAAATGCAAATTAGTAAAATGATCGAATCCTCAAAGTACTACTTCGGCTGATCGCAGGGCAGTTTCTACCTTCTTGGCCGCCTGCGTGAAAAATAAAATAGCCGCCCCCCCCCTCCAAGCAATTAAAAAATATATTTACGTTAAAAAATTATTATAACAATTTTATAAAATAAAATAAAAAGAAATACTCCTGTAAAATAAAATTGTACAAATACAAAAAAAAAACAAAACAAATACAAAGTTTAATATCTTAGAATTTAGCTTTTCTAGCTTTGACAGACGCAAAAGTGGTCACAAGGTTCTTGACATCAATTGCTTCTGCCAAGTCTCTCTCTATGATATAATAGAAAGATCTGACAATCTTTCTTGCTTCATGGCAGAGGATAAAAAGTTTTTAATTATTTTGAATTTTGAAAAAGACCTTTCTGCTGACGCAACTGAGACAGGTAAAGTCAGTAGAAGTCTTAAGGCAATTGCTGTATTTGGGAAAGTCGCAAGTAAATTATTTGTAACAATGTAGTTGAGAATTTTAGATGGTGTTTCAACAGATTGGAAATGTAATTTTAATTTTTTTAATTCATCACTTAATTCTACGGCGTTTACATCAGCCTCTTTTCTGACAGTGTCTTCTAATTTTAAGGATAAATCTATACAGTGTTATTTCATTGAATTATCGTCCATAATAGGAAATTCATAAATCACTTTGCAATTGTCACTGTAACGTTGTAATTGTTCAAAACGTTCCTGTATAGATACTTGGCGGTATCCAAAATAGTAAAATAAAAATTAATCTTACAATTCAACCTTGGGTCAAGTATAGGCTCATCAGGGGTTTCATAATCAAATTGTCTTTTTTTTCGACGTGGACGAATTATATTAGTTGGGGGAAATTCCGTTGCTATATCAAGTTCTTCTGTAGCAAGTATTTTCGCCTCTTCTATAAACGCTTCAAAACTGTGGTCATTTCTTTTCTTTTCCAAATAATCTACTAAATTTTTTAACGCATTTGAACAATCTTTTAGATTTGTATTCACACCTCGAAGCATCTTACTGACGGAATTAATTTTAGACAGAACATCATGCCAAATAATTACAGAACAAACGAATTTAAAACTATTAATTTTTAAGGCCAATGCTTGGGCTTGTTGTTTGGTGTTAATGTCGCGTGATTTGTCATTTACAAGTTCTTCTAGACTATCATAAATTTTCCCTAATTGATATCGCAGAGGTGTAATAGCTTTAATTCTACTTTCCCACCTAGTTGAGCTAACAGCTTTTAATGTGAAATTTGGTACATTAGTTTTAAGTACATTCCATCTATATGGCGAAGAAGAAAAATATGTATATAATTCTTGTGTAAGATTAAAGAACTCCGATGTTTGCAAGGTAACATTGGCAGAATCATCAACCACTAGATTTACGGTATGAGCAGCACAAGGTACAAACATTGCTCGAGGATTGATATTTAAAATTCGGCGTTGCAATCCTACATGTTTTCCTCGCATATTTGCACCATTATCATAACCCTGTCCACGCATATTGTAGATATCCATATTAAAATCTTTCAAAAGTTTTATTACAAAATCGTATAAACCCTCACCAGTCACATCAATAATAGGAAAAATCCGAGAAAAAGTTCACAAATTTTAATTTGTTTATTATCATCTATTATAACAAATCGAACAACGAATGAAATTTGTTCGGTATGACTTGAGTCTGGGGTTGAATCTAGAATAATTGAACAATATTTTGCTTTTGACAATAACTCCCTAATTTGTTCTCTGATTTTATTTGCTGTAAGTGAGATCAATTCATTTTGTAATCTATTTCCTAAATAATGAGGCATACGTTTATGTGAAATTTTACTGATTTGAATATTTTTTAGATGTTCCAAAAGAACTGCATCAAATTTTGCAAATGTTTCAACCGTCTTCAAAAAGTTTCCATTGTTTGATTCGAATAATTTATTGGATGACCCACGAAATGCTAAACACTGTCCTGCCAATAATAATATAATTGCAACAATACGTTCTAAAACATTACACCAATATTGTTGTTTCAAATTAAAAATACGTTGTTCTTGGTGATCGATTGTTGTGTAAGTACTCAATCTTTTTTCTAATTCAGTCCATAATTTATAATTTTGAATATGATCAGTTGATCGTTCGTGTCTGGATAAATTATTAGAAAGATGTTTCCAATCTGAAAAACCAGCATCTGTTAACTGAATATTTTTGGTCCCAAAAATTTTGCAACAAAAGCAAAAAACGCAATTTAACTTAATGGAATAAATTAGCCACATACGAGGTATTTTTTCACCATTTGCTAATGTTCGTGTATAATAATGAACCGAAAAGCGCCCTTGTTCTGTTAAAAGAAATGAAAAATGTGTTACTTGTGTAGGTCCCATTTTTACTAATACTTCAATTGTTGAATTATCAAGTGATTTAGGCCATGAAGCTGGATCTTCTAAACTCCCACTTTCAATGTCCTCTGGTTCTTCTGGAGTACAAGACTCTGCGGAAGTCGATGGAATCTGTGGCTCTATGGGGACGACTTGCTGACTGTCAGGCGTTGAAACAAAAGGATCTCCAGCCGTGCTTCCACTTTCTTCCTCTGCTCCAGGAGTTTTCAAAAATTGTTCTATAGAACCCCGAAACTTCACTTTTTCAGTTTCTTCAGACAGTTGTCTTTTTCTGTAAGCGGCTCCAGAGAGTCTTTTAGTTCGTCGTCGTTCCGAGCTTGACATCTAAATAAATTTTAAAAAGTTTTGTTTTAATTTACTTCTAGATTACAGTCTAGAATACCAAAGCAGCTATTACGTGAAAATCATATAATTTAAAAAAACGTATATCAATAGCTTACCTTTAATAACCAGGCTCTACAACACACGTTTTATTATGATGAAGTATGATAGAAGTAACTGAGTAATATAGATCTTTAATCAGTACCACAATATTTATTTTCCATATAAGGGCACAAAAATAACAATGGGTCTCAGTATTTTACACCTACATATTGCTTCCACCATTCGCAAATAAACGCATTTTTTCGTCGGGTGATATTTATACCCTCGGTAAAATACGTCACCCGGGAATTTACTTGAATTAGTACGAACCAATTCGGGACTTCACAAGAAAGATTTGATATGATTTTACAGATTCCTATCTTAGTTTTTTGTCGTATTTTGGACATTGGTTGATAGAGCGTGCTAATTATTTGAAAGGGAAAAATTAAAACACAAATTATTGGTAATAGTTTCAAATTTATTATTGATTTTGTGTTAAAATATCTGTAATAAACGCAAAAAAAAACAAAAATTGGGATTTCGACTAACAATAAAGTGGTGTTTGTTTTTTGTTCGTGCTTTGCATTTTTCAGAGATCTTTTATTCTCAAATTACTTATTTTTTTTAATTTAAATTTGTATAAAATCGGTTTCGAGCGGCCGCCCCTTGCAATCGGCCGCCTGCGTGATGGACACGCAACACCCCACCGGCACCGGTAGGAACGGCCCTGGCTGATCGTGCCATATAAAAAGATTCTATAATGCACCGAATATAGTAAATTTCATCAAACGAACGACACCTAACAACACAACTCTGCGTGTATTTAATAGTCAACTAACAACAACAAGAGCAGAAGTGACGCCACGCACAAGATAGGTCGACAGTCTATTCAGAGCTCTTCAACAGCCTAGCGTACAACGACGGAAGAGATATGCCAAGTATTGTGCAACATGGAAGGAAATTGGGGTGGTGAAGAAGGTCCTACACCTATAGTAAACACCAAAAGAGAGAGAAAGAGTACAGTGCGAAGAAGATATGAGTAAGCTATTCATGAAACACCTTCTAGTGACATATTGCATAAGCAGAACTGTTAGGGATCTCAAAACGACTATATTATAGAAAACATAAGTACTCTACTGAATATTTTATTTCTGATTGCTTTCAGCTACACCGTTTTCGCCGGGCAGTACAGTTACAGAATATTGAAACCAGAAGTGAGGTTATATTATTTTTTCTAGAGAACGACTAATTACTCATTGCGGCTTTGCTATCTAATAAGTGTACTTGTAAGTTTAAATTTGAAATTTTTTTAAAATTTTAATAAAAGCCTATCAAACAGAACTTTGAGTATAAAATACAAGACTTAAGAATGCCTACTAGCTAGATCTATAACATTGAAGTGCTTACTTATTACACTATTTACGGAGTTTAATTATTATTACTTTTTGTTAAACTAACTACATAAAAGAAGAAATTGCATAAGCGCTAATTACTCTGGGGAAAGTAATAATTCCTGCGAATAAGAAAGTTGATCTTATGAAAGCGTATTTAATAATTATCGCGCAATTAAAAATAAACGTTCATTATAAAATCCCGAAAGAGAAAAAGATCTTTCATAATTTATGCCCGCACAAGAACTGTTTTTTGACACTTTATTTTATATTTTAGCACACAATTGAAATTCTAGTTTTTGTTTGGCAAATGGAGTCTGTTGGTATACCTGATAGAACGTTTAAATAAATTATGAAAGTATAGCAGGAACCTCATTTATTAATGAAATAAACGAACGATTGTCGTAAAATATATATAGTTCTAGTTAAATCTAATTTTTGAAGGATTAACACTGTTATTACATCAGTACTTTGTATTATAAGATTTTTTGTACGTCTTTTGTACCATCTCATTAATTGTCATTTATAAAATCTAAGATCAGGTTTGGCAGATAATAAGCTTAGAACAAAATAGTACTAGTTCTAACAGCAGAAAAATCAGTATTTAAATTGAAACCAACACCTACTTTTGTACTCTTTCTAGTTACGTGTATTAACTTTACGCTTCTATAATCAACAAAATTTCTGAGTGCAACAATTGAAAATGAAATATTGAGTATTTAGGCAACAAAGTGATTGGAATATAAAACCGCGTCACTATTGTACGTCAATATCATGGATACCATACAGGACATATCAAAAATCATTGTTGTGAGATATGCAGTAATATCCGAAGAGGAAAACAATATTTTGCATGAGGATTATATAACTACCTGGCTCGAAGATGAACATACTTTCGGTCAAATATGTGCAGGGCGAGCACCTTAAACAATAGAAAGTTGTATAGGTACTTTTGCTTTAACTCAGGAATATTTTGCGTATAAGTCAAGTTTTTACCCTTGATAAAAATGGGACCCAGCAGATACAAGGTAAATGTAGTAAAAAGAACACAAGATCAATCAGGACGTTCTAAATAAAACAGCCGCAAGCGCAAATAACGAGTGGGTCCGTCCGGGTGCTCCCAGGCGGTGAAATCGCACTTCCAGGCGGTGAAATTTCGCTGAGTTCGAACCCCATAGGCACTATCGTTTTTTATGTGCAAATTGATTTAATTCGCATTAGCAAGAGTTTCCTCTTATTGTTTGGTATTATTAGGAATATTGAGATATTGTACCTTTATATGGTGCGCTCTTGCGAGGGAAGTTTCGTGTAAACCCCTTTACAGAGTTTTTAAAAAATTATCGATAAATATGGATGCAAATTTCTATTCTTTCACACTCTTAAATCTGAAATGCCCTATTATGAGCGCTCTCTGCACCATTCGAACTCTTCGCCAAAGGTAAGTACAGTAATGTATGGATATCCTGAACCCCCTATAATCCGAAATACTTTATAATCCGAACGCCCCAATTGCGTAAAATGTTCTGTAATCCGAACTACTCTGTACATGCGCGCCTCTACCGAAAAGATGATGCAACGTTTGCAAGTCTCTGTGAGTTAGTTCGTCTTACTTTCCAAAGCATCACGTTGTTTAGTTGTTTTGTGAGTTGTACACTGTATGTATGTACATATTTAATTTAAACCATGGCTTCTAAACGGAAGCATGTCACATAAATCCTTGAAAAAAAGCTGAAATTGTACGTCAGCTGGAGTCTGGATGTTCATTCACGTCCCTGTCAGTACGCTTTCATGCCGGGAAGTCAACAATATCCGACATCAAGAAAAAGAAGAACGAAATTCTTTGTTATGTGTCGCGTACTGAAAAAGGGCAGGGAACAAGGAAAACGATGCGCAATTCGGAATTATCTGATGTTGAACATGCAGTATATACATGGTTTTTACAACAGAGAGCACGACATGCACCAATTTCCGAAGCAATCATACTCCAGAAGGCTCGCCAATTTTTCACAGAAATGAATTATGGCGAAAGAGTCAACTTCAAAGCTAGTAGAGGATGGTTTCAAGGCTTCAAGCATAGATTTGGAATCCGCTCGTTGAAAGTTACCGGGGAGAAGCTGTCGCGTGACAAAAATGCCGTTGAACCTTTTCGTATTGAACAGAAAGAAAAAAATGAGCAACTAAGTCTTTCTTCAGAGCAAACCTACAACGCGGGTGAATCTGGTTTACACTGGCACTGCCTTCCTGAAAAGACATTAGTACACGCAGATGAAAAGGTTGCACCGGGTCGCAAAATCGAATTACATTTATGCCTTGCGCAAATGCAAGTGGCCGACACAAAGTGCGGTTGCTTGTGACCGGCAAATTAAAAAATCCAAGCCAATTCAAAAATCTCCACCTACCTGTCTATTAACGAAACCAAAAAAGTGCGTGGGTTAATCGAGCTATCTTTAAAGAATGGTTCCACAATGAATTCGCACCAGGCGTAAAAAAGCATCTTCGAAACAGCAATTTTGAAGAGAAAGCCCTTTTGGTATTGAATAATGCTTCAGCCCACAGACCAGACCAGGAACTAGCCAGCCATGATGGTAATATTCAAGTAATGTTTCTACCACCCCAATGAACCAGAATGTGATCTAAAATGTGAAAGTTACATATCGGAAAAGATTGCTGCAAGAGGTACTTTTATAAGAGGATGAAAACATTGCACGGTGTTTGAAGAATGTGTCGTTGAAAGGTGCTGTGTTTGCGTTAGCCGAATCTTGGAAGCAAGTGCCTGAAAAATTGGTGAAAAAGTCATGGTGTCAACTTCTTTCCGCCAAGAACATGGAAACATGCGATGAAGAAGATTTGATACCTCTGAGTGATTTACGAGAAGAAGGGCCTGCTCGAGGACCTGATTTAGTGGAGTTAGTGAACAGAGTGAATCGTGCTAATGATCCGATAGATAAAACAGAAGTTGAAAAATGGGCAAGAGGTGATGATGAGAAAAATTTGGATATAGAGATCTTAGAAGATGATGAGATCATTGGTAATGTCACAAGAGAAAATCAGAACTCCGATGACGAAGACGAACCTATTCAGAAAATGCTCAGTAAAGAGGCGGTCATTTGATTTAATTCATGTCTACGTTGGGAGGAAGAAAATGAATTGCCACTGCATGAAGTGATTCTTCTAAGAAGAATTCGACAAGAGCCTGTCATCTAAGCATCAAGAAAACTCTTGACAATTTTGTTCAAAGAAACGATTAAGAGGCAACGAAGTGTGTAGCTAATTTATTGGACTCTTAAAATTTTTTTAAATTATTTTTGTCTTTACTTAAACGTTTACCGTATCTTTTGTAATTGCAATATCTGCGTATGTAATGTATGTAAGGTGTTCCTCTTCCTCAGAAGTTTGTTTTTATTTTGAAATATATAGTATGTATATGTATGTATGTACATAAATAAAGGTGTTTATAGCCATTGAGTATATGTTTTGTGGTAGGAATGTATTTGTACGGTTAAGAAAGGTGTCTATAAACCGAACGTGTTCGGATTATAGATATAATTTATTATGAATTTTATAATCCGGAAGTTTTGGTAAACCGAACGGGTTCTGCCAACTTTCTGTTCGGATTATCCATACATTACTGTATTGATAAATCGCCGCCTCGATTTTAAATGGATTGTCGCTGTCTAGAGTTTGCACTAATTCATTCCAGCCTCTCTTGCGACTTTTCTTTACGTTTAATCGTCGCACATAGGGAAAAGCATATATGTATTATACATATATTGCTGGTAGCGCCTCGGAAAGCCCGAAAACATTACGGCGCCGACATATCAAGGAGGATCTGACAAAGTTACGACAGCAACTCCTAAAAGATGCTGCAAAAAAATACGGTGGTAAAAATGTGTGGTCCTTTGAAGGAAAAGTGTATGCTAAATGTGATAGTAATGTGAAACGTATTTTCTCCTCCGAGGACATTCGATAATAATATGATAATGCACACAATTTTTAGCTTGCTAGGACGCTGGCTCTCACTGAATAAACTTTTTGTTTGATTTACTAGGTATCTGTTTATCAGTTCTGTGTATTGCTTATTATTACAGTTAGGTTTATTTAGTTATAGTTTATCGCATCTATATTTCATTTTTTTCTAGTAATTTTGTTCAACGCAATTCGCACATGCTAAGTAATCTTTTGTTTGTTTTAGGTACACAAATGATTTCAAAATAGCAATGTTAGCATTGAAATTTGTACATATAAATATTAGATCACTTTTATCTAAGTTCCATATTTTGAAAGATTTTGCTGTTCAGCTCGAGTATGACGTAGTTGCAGTTGGTGAAACTTGGCTGTCTGATACAGTAAGTAATGACATCTTAAAAATTCCTGGATATAACTTGGTACGCACTGATCGTGTTGATAGAGGTGGTGGAGTGTGCATTTATGTTAGAAATACATTGCAAGTAACGCCCATTAATATAAATAATAATAACATTGAACAAGTTTGGTTAACTTTTAAGAGTCATAAATACATTATTGGAGTTGGTGCCGTTTATCGACCACCTAAATCAAATTATAAACTGTTTTGTAATGAATTGGAGCAATCGTGTGTGCAGATTTTGTCTGTATGTGATAAACTTTTTTGTTTTGGCGATGTGAATATAGATTTGCTAGATTCACGTCACCCAAGTTCTGTGTACTTTAACACCATGATTGAGTCCTTAGATCTAAAACAGATTATTACTCAGCCTACACGGATCAAGTCTCTTTTGAACGTGGTATTAATTTCCGATACAGATTGTATAACTGATTCAGGAGTAGGTGGGTTGAAATTTGCTGACCACGAAACGGTATACTGTCACATCAAACTGGAAGGGCCCACTAATGCACCTATATACAAAACCTTTAGGTCTTATAAACATTTTAATTTAAACTTATTTCTAAATAATCTTCAGCTTATCCCGTGGCAAAATTTATTCCGAATTACTGATGTAAATGAAAAAGTAGAATTTTTAAACTGTAATATTTTAACAGTATTTAATAAGCACGCTCCTGTTAAAACTGTCAAGCTTTGTAAAAGAGGTGCACCCTGGATTACTGATAATATAAGGCTCTTAATGAAAATCAGAGATAAAGCTTTGACTAAGTTTAAAAAAACTAAAATTCCTGGTCACTGGAACTACTACAAAACCCTTAGAAATTTTACCACACAAGCTGTTAAACGTGAAAAAAAGGCGTACTTAGATTTTAAACTACAGAATTCTCAATCTAGGGAAATCTGGCGTGAACTAAAAAGACTAGATCTGAAGCGTTCAAAACATAATGATTTACCAACTAACCTCCAGAATCCAAATGACATTAACAACTTTTTTTTAAACTGTATTCCTGATGTCAATAATGACACTTCCAAAATCATTAGTAGTTACAAAACCAATAAAGCTAATAGTAACACAGTTTCCTTCAATTTTACTTTAGTTGACATTCAAACAGTTGCTAAGACTATTAATGAAATCAAAAGCAATGCTACTGGTTTTGATGGTCTAAATATTGACATGATAAAATACTGTTGCCCTTTTATCCTACCTTATCTGACACATATTATAAACAGCTGTTTTGAAAATAATTATTTTCCTGCTAGTTGGAAAAAGGCCACTATAATACCTATTCCCAAAATTTCTAATCCCGCAGAATATAAAGACTTACGGCCAATTAGTATTTTACCTGTGTTATCGAAAATTTTTGAAAAGATTATTAATCTGCAGCTGCGATCTCATCTACAAAAGTTCAGTATTATTCCTGAATGTCAGTCCGGATTCAGAGCTGGCTACAGCTGTTCGACTGCTCTATCAAAAGTTACTGATGATTTGCTCACTGCCATAGATAACAATAAGATGTCAGTCTTGGTCCTATTGGACTTTAGTAAAGCATTTGACACTATCGACCTTGACATTCTCTTATCTATTCTGGATTCTATCGGCCTTTCTCCACCTAGCGTCATCTTTATTGAAAATTACTTAAAAGACCGGCTACAATGTGTAAGGATGAGTTCTGGATCCTCTGAATATAGAAATATTAGTAGGGGTGTGCCACAGGGATCCATATTAGGACCACTGCTGTTTACCATTTATACATCTGCCTTTTGCAATAGTATAACTACTTGCAATATGCATATGTATGCGGACGACACACAGGTGTATCATAGCTTTGAAGGTGAACAGTATCAGCAAGCGTTGGTGGACATAAACAGGGATCTAAACACCATTGCTACCATTTCGCAACAACATTCCTTAAGAATTAACCCATCCAAGTCTGTAGTCTTATTATTTGGCAACAAAAATATCTTATCAAAACTGGGAGACAGAATAACTTTAAAAATTAATGATACTACGATACCCGTTGCTGCTGAGGCTAGAAATCTGGGATTAATCATGGATAATGGTTTTAGGTACAATAAACAAATCTCTAATTATATTAAACAAGCTTACATTAATATGAAACTTATTTATCCACACAGATCTTATTTGTCGCCTAAAATTAAGTCCATGCTTTGTGAAGCATTAGTGCTATCGCACTTTTCTTATTGCTCTCAGGTTTACGGCCCCAGCATCACGGTTGATGCGGCTAGCAGAATTCAAAGAGTACAAAACTCATGTCTGCGACTGATTCATGGTGTTAAAAAGTACGATCGCATATCTCACAAACTTAAAGAATCGAATTGGCTGAATATGCACAATAGACGATCTTTGCAAGCTGCTTGTCTTTACCATAAAGTAATTACAGATAAATGTCCTGCTTATTTGTATAACAAAATTTCCTATAGGACAGATGTTCATAATTTAAATTTAAGACATAAATTTACTATCACTCCACCACTACATCGCACTGCCCTGTTTGAAAGGGGTTTCTCTTATCAAATTGCGAAGGTATACAATAGCATCCCCCAAAATATTAAAAATTATCCATTGGTTTCATTCAAGGCCAAATTGCGTCTGCACTTGCTGAACCGTCAGAATAGTTAGGCATCACTTGTGTATCCATTTTATGTGTTGATTTGTCACAGAATTATTGGTGTTAGTTATTTTGTAATGTATTAATATTATTAGTTATTAGGCATTTATTCTATATTTAATAAACCTCATTTTTATTTGCTGGGTACAGTGGAAGACCAAACGCAGTGTTCACTGCTGCTGAACTGCTACCCAATGGTTTCCCCAATTAACTTGTTCTTTAATTTGGTTTTCTGTACTGTTGCTACGTGTGGAAATAAATGCATTATTATTATTATTATTATTATTATAGTGTCACTTGGAGTATAACGCGTCTCGTGCGCATGCGTGAGAATTCGCACTCAGCCTTTAGAAGCGAATTTTAAACTTGGTTGGTTCACTTCCCCACCGCGCGGACGACGCGCTTGCGCACAGCTCACTATATACACTGAAGAGTTGGTTGTCTGTCTCACTTCCTTCGTGAGTTTTCCACTCATAGCCCCTAGCAATATAGTAAGTATTACCTATATGGGGAAAAGGTAATATTAAAAATTATGAAGGATGTACTATATCCGTTGTTATTGAACATAGCAACGTTGCTTGTTTTATCATGGCAATGGTTAATTGAGCTTTGTTACATAAAATAAATTTTAAAAAACAAAAGTGTTATAAATTTTTAGTCATTTTATGAAACATATTTGCTCATAACTACTAATATTTTAAAGATAAATTCGATTAGCCGTTAAAACAAACAGAGCGCGTGTTCCGTCAAAACACCTATAATAATATTTTATTGGTATCAAAACTAAAGTTGATTCTTCGTAATTTTTAAAATTGCTTTTCCCTATGTACAACATTTCCGTTTACACCCTGTATATAACACAATATGATAACGGCTATACCATGATACCAAATATTCAGCATCGGCAGTAAATTTTGAACACCCAGTAACAAAAGGGGTGGTGGATAAACATCAAGTGTGCAGAACAGCACGGCGGTTATTACCCAAATAACCAATGTATCCCTACGTGAAATTTCAAGGGCCAACTCAGTTTTATCGGAGAGTGGGTTTTTTCAATTATTACAATTAAACAAACCACTAATATGCAAAAGGTCTTATTTTAGGCGCCAGGTTTGACAATGCCCCAAAGAAATGCAATTTACTGCGATTCAGTATATCAAACCTTATGACTGGAATCGTACGGGATGCGTTGCAATATAACCTAACTGCCGCTATTTAATCTGCTGTGGCGAACTAAAATTGTTACCACCTGTAACATTGCTTCAAGAGCACAACCAATAATATAACATTAAATACGGTCAGTATATTTGGTTTATTTCGTATTAATATAACAAATCATGCACATGACCCACAAATTAAAATATATTTAATTTACATGCAATAATTTCAGTAAATGCAAATTGTTTTACAGAATGAAGGATATCAAATTCGAACATTAAAGTCGCGAACAGCAATAAAATGAAATGACCCTACAGACAATGATTTAAACAAAGCAACATTCCAAACATATTTTGACTAACAGTTCATTCTGCGTTCATTCAGCCACTCATACAATAAGTCAAATAATATGCTTACCCTCGAAGCTCCTCATGGCAACAACTCTGCCACCGCTATTAAAATCAAATAGTGTTTACATCTACCATTTGCCATCGCTTGCAGTTGCTATATTAAAAAGTAAGCAAAACAAAAGCTAGATCGCGTCTTCTAGTCTGGATTACAATGGTTCACAAATTCCCCAGTAAGTCAGTAACGATGTCATAACGCCATGCTCGACGGTGTGTCGCTCCCTTGAGAAAGTGGTCACTATTCGTCCCCACAAAATAAACATCAAAACCAAACTGATAAATCCGTATATTAACATTTACGACAATTAACTCTGCCACGTGCAGAATTATAAAACCAGCATTGGCATTGGATCTGGAAAAACACGACCTCTCCAAGTGCGTTCTGGCTGCAGAAGACGGAGTCAACGTTTGACACACGACCTCTCGCGCAGGCCAGGTACGTTCGCAAAATGAAATATTGACTGCGTGAGTTTGGATATCAGCAAATAATAGCAATTCAACTAACGCGAAAATAAACAGTAACAACCACACTGAAAGCACCCTTTCAACAGATTACGAAGACTAAATTTATGTTCTTAAGAAGCGGGCTCCCAAAAGAGCACATGAGAAAAACCACTCCATCTCAACGCTATGCCACAGTACTGTAAAACGAGATGAAGAGGATTTTAGGTTTTTCGTAAATATTTTCCTAACATAAAAAATTCCTGAAAAAATATATGTGGGAGATATACTATTTTGTTATTTAATAGAAAATCGTACGACACTCATTAATGACCAATAGAAAAATGTATTCACGAGCCGTAACCAAGACAACAACAAAAATTCTTGGAAAAGTTTTGTAGGCAGACCAACCTAACTGTGAGAGTTTGTGTTGTACAATTTTCGTACTGAATCTGCATTCGAGCATTAATTCATATCCGGAAATTATTTTTTGTGCATTCCAACAACGTCCTAATTTGCCCTGGCGTCCCGCTCGGGCAAATTAATACGACGTTGTCGGAACGCACTCAAAAAAATTTCCGGAAAGAATTAATGCTCTTATGAGATTATATGTGAAAATTGTACGACACTCATTAGTGACCAATAGAAAAATTAGTTCACGAGCCGTAACCAATGTGATAAGTTTTGAAAGATCTTGCCTATCAAATTTTTAATAGTTTTTTAAAGAAGAACTGATCCGCTTCACCCCGTGAAATGGAGTGGAAGTAAATCGGTAGTGGTTTTTGTTTAAAAGTCCACTTTAAACTATCAACTGGTAAAGTGGCTCACTATTTGTATTTTATAAATTCAGCTCCATAATTTTAGCAAAATAAAACTGTAGAAATCTGATGTGATACAAGCATATAATTTATTTTACAGTGATCTTAAAATTATTCAAAAATTTGTTTTAATTTTTAAGCATTTGTCAAAAAAATCAAAAATTACAAATTATACAGAAAAAGTACAAAAGAGAGAGTTAGTTGAAAAGATAAATTTTTACATATAAGAGCATTAATTCTTTCCGGATTTTTTTTAGTGCGTTCCAACAACGTCGTATTAATTTAACCGAGCGGGATGCAAGGGTAAATTAGGACGTTGTTGGAATGCACGAAATAATACATTGTGTACCTAGGACGAAAAGCGTTGCTTTTTATCCAAAATACACATACTATTTTTCGCCGATCGATACGAGTAATTAAAAAATTAGGAAATAGTACTCAGGCAGGGAACATTATTCCTGTACAGTTTTATTGTAAACTACCTAACAACGGGTGATGTAATGGAATGGTTGACTTTGCTCAACAAAATTTTGTCAATAATATGAATTAATGCTCGAATGCAGATTTGGTAAGAAAATCGTAACGACACAAACCCTAAAAAGAAATAATGTCTACCTACAAACAATTTCCAAGGAATTTTTTTGTTGTCTTGGTTACGGCTCGTGAACTAATTTTTCTATTGGTCACTAATGAGTGTCGTACAATTTTCACATATAATCTCATAAGAGCATTAATTCTTTCCGGAAATTTTTTTGAGTGCGGTCCAACAACGTCGTATTAATTTGCCCGAGCGGGACGCGAGGGCAAATTAGGACGTTGTTGGAATGCACGAAAATAATTTCCGGATATGAATTAATGCTCGAATGCGGATTCGGTAAGAAAATCGTAACGCCACAAACCCTCACAGTTAAGTTGGTCTACCTACAAAAAAATTCCAAGAAAATTTTTTATTGTCTTGGTTACGGCTCGTGAACTAATTTTTCTATTGGTCATTAATGAGTGTCGTACGATTTTCCCTAAAATTTTAAGCCGAATTCAAACTTGTAATAATATACCGGGCGTTCTATTTAAAAGTTGATAGCGACTTTCGGTATAACCGGAAGTGATATCACAGTCATATTCTAGTTGTAGTCGCTCTTACAAGTAAAATGCATTCCCAAAGTTTCAGAATTTCAATATTATTAGTTCTCCGTAATGCCATATAAAACAGGAGTTAATAAAAAAAAGGAAAAAAAAAGAAACTCATTTTAGAGGTATTCAACTGGAAAATCACCTATCTCACGTCATTACACATTAAAAATGTAATCAAAATATAACGTTTGAAAAAATTGTTAGAGCCGTTTTTGATAAAATCGAAAAAAATTAAAAATCACAAAAGTAACCACCATACTTCCGGTTATGCGATTTTTTTCAAAAGCTTGCTGTCGCATCTAGAAAATACACAAAACTTATAAATGAACTTTCAACGTCATATCTCTTTTCGTTTTTGAGATATTCTGTTCATACACACACACACACACAGACAGACGGGCCAATGAACTAAAACATGCTTTTTGGGTTCAGGGAACTCTCAAATGTGAGGATCAGTTGAGCACTTAATTTCCAATTTTTGGGGTAAATCCAATACTTCCTTTATTGTAAAAGGAAGTAAAAGGACCTTAAATAGTAGAACAAGAATATAAATTATTCTTACAATTAAATCAAAATCACATTTAGGCGTATACCTATAACTTTATAAAAAGTATACACAAAGGAATTCATTATAGAACAAAAAACAAACAAATAACTAGATGGTTTGTTATTATTAACATAAAAAGGAACTAAAACCATCAAATTACTTGAATGCTTTTGGTAAATCTGTTATTCTTATTATAGTAGAAATGTATAACACATACTAAAACAAAACAAAAAGTTTATTCTAAGGAGATATAATTATTCAATGTTATGATAAATATATTTGCCGCATCATATTTCTTTTTTTTATCGGAAGTGAAGAACGGCGAAATTCTTTTACGAATTTTTTAGGTGGTGGGGTAATAGATTAAAATTTTATAAGTTAATTGTTCAAAACGGAAGTAGATTTGTTCTAATATGTTTCATTTTGTAGTGTGGCGAAATACCGAAGAACTGGCATGATTATCGAAGAGCTACACTGAAGTTTCAAAGATTATCTCACTGATTTGGGGATTAGAATAGCTCATATGAATATCAGATCTCTTTTACCTAAGATTGTGGATTTGAGAGATTTTTTTAAATGCAAAAATTATTTTAATTAGAATTAAGACCATATATGGTGGGTTCAAAAGCTGATATACGTTAATTACAAGTATGTAAGTCCATTTTATGAGCTCTTTAATGTCTGATGAAGCCACCAGATGTTTGAATGGATCTACATATTGCCACAACTATCGTTCCTAACCGTCGACCATTTCCCATCCTATGGTTTAACTCCATTTCCAACATCTGTATAAAGAATTATACGAATAGTGGTCCTATGAGCCTTCTTTGCTAGTAAGCTGAGTAGATATCCTTGCTTATCGAAACTAAATAATAATAATAATAATAATAATAATGGTTTATTGTCCAACAGCAAATGCCAATTACAGAAGAAAAGAGAAAAAAATAGAAAATTTATATGGGCAATACTATACAGGGTGATTTATAACGGGTGGACCAAACTTCAACAGTTTGTTGGGGCGGTCATTTTGAGTAAAAAATGTTATACAAGGGCTGTTCTATAAATTGTTAGTTGCAAGAAAACTACGAAATTTAAAAAAAATAATTTTATTGTTTTTCAAAGTATTCCCCCTTAGCCATAATACACTTCTTCATTCTTTGAAACCACTGCTCGAAACAGGTTGAAAACTCTTTTTTTGGAAGGTCGTCAAAAATTCGCTGAAATTCAATAACTGCCGCATCGGCGTTGGGAAATCTCTTACCACGCATGTTTTTTTTAATCAGCGGAAACAAAAAAAAATCGTTCGGGGCAAGGTCTGGACTATATGGTGGGTGAGTGACTAGCTGGACTCCGGATTCGTGTAAAAAATTTAAAGTTTTTGCAGCCGTATGAGGAGTTGCGTTGTCATGGTGCAATAAAATTCCAGGCAAACCAGATCGTGGCCGATCACTTGTTAAGTCATTTTGCTGTTTCAGATGCTTAATTGCATTTCACGCCGTTAGTTAGGTCATTTTGGTATTTTAAATAGCCGCCTAAGTTTAGAGCAGCGTGCCCGTATGCTAAGCCCTTTTAGCTCTTTATTTGGCTCCATCGCCTAATTCCAGAATCACGATTTCGCACATATTTAGCCCCAAAAGCAGTATTTGTCGTCGGTTGGAGCTCTCCTCTGATGGCGTTTTTCTGAATTCTGAATAGCACGCTGTGGCGGCGTGATACCAGCGTGGCCCGCATTGGTTTGTTTCATTTAGCACGCTGTGGCGGCGTGATACCAGCGTGGCCCGCATTGGTTTGTTTCATTTCATCGCCTTGCGATTCGCTGTGGTTTAGTCACGTGGGGGACGCGGCGAAGGTGACCTTTTGCCGACGCTTCCCTCGGGCATTCAGCCGAGAGCCGTCGATCAAGCAAGTGGTCGGATAGTGTGTGCTTCGTGCGGCGCTCCCGCCATTATGGCGGGGGCGTCAGTCTTTTTCCCGTCAAGTGCTGCTTCAGCAATTTTGTTACAAACGTTTTCGCCTTAAAGGCAGTCGTCCGGAGCCCATTGCAGAGAGCGCTTGTGTGGTGGTTGTGAGTCGGAATTTGTCGAGTGGTCTTCGGCGTAACGTGGGTGTTTTTGGAGCCCAGTTCCTGCTACTGTTAGTGAGGGGTCGTGCCCCCTTCATCTCGACCTACGAGGATTTGGTTCAGCAGAACGAGTGAGGCCCCCATTCTTTTCGTCGTCCCGTTGTACGCGTCCTGACGCGTCTCCCGTCGCCATTGAGGCGGTTATGCATTCACCCCCTTTCGCCGTTGTAACACCGAAGGTACCTGCCACCTACGATTGCAGCTCGTCGCAACTCAACTGTACCCGGCTCCCTCGCCGCCTACGCATTAAGGTATGTGCCTTTAACCTGATTACCGCTGTGAACGCGAGTGTTACTCATTACTACTCATTACTGCGCTAGTGTATTCATTCAGACTTGCAGACTGTTCATGCCGTGAAGGCTAATGTAAATCGTCGCTGCCCTTGCATAAGGCAACGTGTATCTTTGTACCTACTCGTTACTACCTATTATTGCTGTTCACTAATGTTCAACATCTGTCGTTAAGTTTAGAGCGCGCGTGCCAGCTGGTGCCCTTAATTATAGATTAAGGTTAGATACAGGGCGACGCATTCTGCTACCCCATTGTAACCCGAAGTGAAATATATGATTGGTTAGTTAAGGGAACTATTGTTTGTTTCGGCTTGTGCATGTTCTGTTACAGATAGACGCCCCTTTATTGTACGGATTATTGTACGACGGAACGAGGAAGCTGTGAGCGTGCAGGTGAGTGAGACAGCTGCGTAGTCGTGGTAGGATTGACACCTAATCACAATCCTTGCTTAAGGCAATCCCGAAATTGTTATTTGACCTTGCAACTCTTGAGTAATCTTATTGGCGGAGTATTTTTGCATGCTTCGCTCCCGTCTAACCGTCCAGGCCCGGTTAGCCGGGTTAAGACAGGCTTGGTGGCGCCCTCATAATTTCGACATACCCTGTATATATTATGCCACAACGCGCTTGCCCAGAACGTATCGTGTGACTCACGCCCGACTCCCTGAGCGTTCCAGCCGTGGCCTATTAGCCTATTTCGAACCGATTTCAGGGCAAGTGTGTCAGGTTTTCAGGACTGATTCCGTGGTGCGATGCTCACCTTGGGTGGGTGTCGTAAAGTCCTTTTAATACCGTAACACACTACACAATTTTTGGAAGACTTGTGGAAGGCAAACTTCTATATACCAATCAGCAATTACAGTTTTACGATCTTCAAGAGGAATTACTGCGATTGAACCACTGTATCTGAAGAAAGCTGCAATCATCTTTTTGTTTACACTTTTACTGCGACTAACTTTTGTTGGCATATCCTCATTTTCAACCACCCAAACAATCGACTGTTGTTTCGTTTCAGGATCATAACTATATATCCACGATTCATCAGCCGTAACGATATTAAATACCTGCTTTGAAGATCCTCCATCGAACTTTTCTAACATAAACCTGCACCAATTTACCCGTGCTTGTTTTTGTTCTTCGGTTAGCAAATGCGGAATCCACCGACTTGCCAGCTTCCTTACGCCCAGATGTTTATGTAAGATGGTATCTACTGCAGATGATCCAATCCCTAGTTCTTCTTGAAGGTCTCTATGGGTGATATTCCGATTTTCCTTAATCAGATTTTCGGCAGCAATAACGTTTTCAGCAGAAACAGCGACTGTTGGTCGTCCAGGTCTTGGTTCATCTTCTAACGTACACCTTCCACGTTTAAATTCACGGAACCAGTAACTAATTGAGGATAATAAAGGACTATTGTCGCCAAAAACTGCCACTAAATTTGATGGCTTTGGTCATACCTCGTTTATAATCGTAGAACATCATAGCCCGAAAAGCACTTCGCGACACTTCCATACTGCTTAATGGAAATCAAACGAATTATAACAATCAAAAATTTATATCTCTATAACCTTTAACTTTAATCTGGTAAAATTGCAGCTGGAAACTATCAAATAAATGGGCTTTCAATTAATGCAAATGTTTTTGTTTTTGGCTGCGTCCATGACCTGCTACTAACAATATACAGAGCAGCCCGCGTATGAGCATAGGTCGTATTCTATTTAGTTAGCTAACTACAAGTTTTATTAAGAGGCGGGTAAAGGTAAAACTGCTCAAAGTAGCCAATGTTTCAGGGGTCATATCTACTACGTATGTAAGCCAATCATATCAAACTTTTTTTTTGTACAATAGCCTGTAGCATTATCTGTCAAACGATATGAATTTTATGGCAATTTATTGATAAGAAGGTCATTAAAAAATATTTTAAAACACCTTGCAATTTATCTCCAAAGAGTTTTTTTTTTTTGGGGTAAACAGAATTTGAAATTTATGTTTCTTTTTTGAGAAAAACACCTTAAAATGAAAACGTTAGTTGTAGAGTTGGCCACTTCGTGACGCAAGGCGTTTTTCTAAAAAACGAAACATAAATTTCAAATTCTGTTTACTCAAAAAAAAACTCTTTGTAGATAAATTACAAGGTGTTTTTAAAATATTTTTTAATTGCATTCCTATCAATAAATTGCCATAAAATCCATATAGTTTGATGCTACAGGCTATCATACAAAAAAAAGTTTGATATGATTGGCTCACATACGTAGTAAATATGACGCTTGAAACATGGCTACTTTGAGCAGTTTCACCCGTCCCTTAACAAAACTTTGATCTCTTGTAGTTAGGTAACTAAATGGAATACGACCTATGTTCATATAAAATTTTTTACTCAAAATGACCTCCCCAACACACTGTTGAAGTTTGGTTCGCCCGTTATAAATCACCCTGTATAATATATACATATAAGGAAATACTGAACACAACAAAATACTATAAGAAGAGTACCCTCGTTAGGGCTGGAGCCGAAGAGCGTGCAATATTTAAAAACTCTTATGTAGTCGTAGGGAAACGGGACACGTTGCTTGCACGGCCATCCGCTCTCCTAGATCTTCCGTGTGTTCTCTAATATAGCTGCTTCTAATTTGATCTCACAGGGTTACTCATTTTATTGTTCTCCTAGTTTTTTTTCTGTATTTCCCAGCACTCTAATGTTTTTGGACTTTTCTGATTTTTTGATCCTTAGTTTACTCACCTTTGGTATATACGTATACGTGTTTCTTCATATTACTTTTCTTACTCTTCTAAAGAGTCTTGATACTTTGTTGGAATTCGCTATAGAGGGTGTTCCTTAATGATATGCGAATATTTAAGGGTGTGATCCTACATGAAAAATTAATGATAGTTTGCTTTATAAACTATGATCCAAAAATTTTCCGGTGCGAAAATACGGGCTGTTAAAGTTTGAGCAAAAAATGGAAATTAATTCATATTGTCGAAACCGATTGAGATATTTCAGTGATATTTAGTACGTAGCGACAGTTAATAAAGGTTAATAAAGATTTTTCTATACAAAAATAATTTTCAGCTTTAACAGTGGCGTGGGTACGGGCAGCGACTTCGGTATTTTATTGAATTCGTCGTTTCATTTTAAACATAAGATCTCTCTTGAGTTGTTTTCCTGCGATGCGCCATTTTTGAGTAAAAAAAACTTGTGAAATTATTATTAATTAAACACATTACGGGTTGGCATCTGCGTGTAATGAACAACAACAAATGACAACATACAGCATTAGAACTAACATGGAGCGATTATTATAAAAATTTTTGAAAATGGCCCTCTTCACTTAATATGCATGATTTTGCCCTCCTCATGGAATTGCGCACTCGTTGAAATATCTCCGGTATATTTTTTATTCTATCACATGCAGCAACAATTCTTTCTCTTAATTCCTCTACAGTGTTAATGGGACATGTATACACTAGTGTCTTAAGATAGTCCCAGAAAAAGAAATCTAAGCTGTTGAGGACGGGGGACCTTGATGGCCATTCTTGTGGCCCACCGCGGCCAATCCAACGATTTGGAAAAACAGTTTGTAAATAATTGCCAACCATTACACTGAAATGTGCTGGTGCACCATCGTGCATGTACCACATATGATTTCTTATTGTTATCGGAACATCCTCAAGCAGCAAAAGCAATTGTTTTTGAAGAAAATTCAGGTAATATTGTCCATAAAGTCGTCCCGGCAATAATAATGGGCCGATAAAGCGGTTACCAATAATTCCTGCACATACATTAACCGAAAATTGGTGTTGGATATGGGTTTCGGTTACGGCATAGGGATTTTATTCCGCCCACAAAAGATTGTTGTAGACATTTTGAATGCATTTCTTAAAAAAATAGCTTCGTTCGTGAACAGAATGTGTGTTTCAAATTGCGGATTTTGTGCAATATTATGAAGACACCACTGACAGGTCACACGTCTTGAAAAATTTCTGGAAAGTAATGCTTGTACTCTCAAAATACGGTACGGATATAACAAAAAACCCACTAAAATTCTCCAAACAATTTGATGGCAAATATTCAAGTTTCTAGCGATCTTCCTCGTACTCGTTTCAGGATGTTCGTCGACTTCATGCAGCACCGTTTCCTCAATTTCAGGTTTTCTCAAATTTACAGGTCTACCTTCAGATGTACCTCTTCGGACACTACCAGTTTCAACAAGACGACGATGGATATTAGAAAAGGTTCGACTGTCTCGCAAAGCACGATTGGAATATCTCTGGTGATAAATACATCTCGCTTGCTCTCCATTACCGTCGGCGAGGCCATACACGTAATGCATTTCCGCCATTTCTGCATTTGAATGATTCACCATTTTTAATAAGATTGTAAAAATAAAATAAATAATTCACAGCGCCCAGACTTGAACGACAGAGACTTATTAGAAAACGTCAGATGTAAAAAGCAAGTGACATATTCCATGGCAACTAGATTCATTGCAAAATTATATTCTTCAATGATTAGATGAATTTTCTCGGACAATACAATGGTTTTTATTTTTTTACTCAAAAACGGCGCATCGCAGCAAAACAACTCAAGAAATCTCTTATGTTTAAAATTAAGCGCTGAATTCAAAACTATTTTTTATTTTAGTAAAAACTATTGGTGTACCATTTTTTCTTTAAAAATATAGTCACTGCCCGTACGCACGCCACTGTTAAAGCTGAAAATTATTTTTCAGTACTAAATATCACTGAAATATCAAGCGGTTTCGAAAATATGAATTAATTTCCATTTTTTTGCTAAAACTTTAACACCCCGTATTTTCGCACCGGAACATTTTTGGACCATAGTTTATAAAGCAAACTATCATTAATTTTTTATGTAGATTCACACCCTTAAATATTCGCATATTATTAAGGAACACCATGTATAACCTCGATTAAGTTTCTATTGCGTGATATTTACTTGGCGAATTAGTGGAACTTGTTCAATTAAAGCTTCTATAATAGTTATTTCTTCGATTACATTTAATTTACTCATATTGCTTAGCTGTTTCTTATTTTTTTGCTGCCGAGAACACTTCGTCTAATAATATTTAGAGATAGAGAGTTGTTTTAATATTTGTCTCTTAGTCCAGTCAAATGGCGTTCAAAAAGGGCGATTAGGGAACGTTTTGGTGGAGTTTTGATATTTGGTTGCTATATGTTTTTTGGGTCGCTGTACACGAATATAAAGTTTGCCAACAAAAATGTTGATAGGAAACGCAAAACCGTTGTAAAAACCCGATTTTTTAGTTTTTCTAAAATTAATCGAAAACTATCCCAATTCGTTAATGTTTAACTTAGATAAAATTATTAAAGAGGGTAAAATTTTCTACATTTTATGTACATCTCTCTCAACAACAACAACGGAGGAGGAGAAAAGAGAGAGAATCTCTCTCTTTTCCTCCTCCAATGGTAGAAAATAGGGGAAAGTCTTGGAGTTTTGATATTTTGTTCCTATATGTTTTTTGGGTCGCTGTATGCGAATATCAGGTTTACCAAAATTTCATTTATGAAGATTTATTTCATATACTATTTTTAATTTACGAAAAATTGATACGAGGGGACCGAGAAAAGTTCTGCTGATCTCATTAGGCCATGAAAAAAAAATTTCTTGATTGTCATAATTGTCAAAGTTTTGGTAGTTGTGCCTGCAATTTCATAAAGTTTCGTTTATTAACTTCTGATTTATAAAACAGAATATAACAGGGTAATCGAAAATGGAATTGGGCAATATAATTTAAACATAGAAGAATAAGCTTAGAAGACGATCAAAGAAGTGGGCGCCCTGCAACTGCACAAAATGAAGAAATGGTGGCAAAAGTGGAAAAATTAGTTATGGAGGACAGAAGAATTACGGTGGATGAGATAGTAAGAAGTACAAAGATTAGCGATTGGTATAAGGTATCTGCCAGGTAGGTGCCACGCATTCTGACACCTTTTCAAAAGCAGGATCGAGTCGACACTTGTCGTCAACTTTTAAATTATTTTGAAGCTGACCCTGATAATTTTTTGACAAGATCGTTACAATGGACGAAAGCTGGGTTCATCACTTTGATCCTGAGACAAAACAATCCAGCATGCAGTAGCGGCACAGTAATTCACCGCCCCCAAAAAAGTTTCGAGTCAAGCCATCAGCCGGGAAGATGATGTTTTCAGTTTTTTGGGATTCAAGAGGTGTTATACTCATAGATTTAAAAAAAAGGACATACGATTACTGGAGACTATTATGCGTCTCTTTTAAGTAAATTGAGGGAAAATATTAAACTGAAACGCAGGGGAATGCTTAGCCACGGTGTCCTGCTGCAGCATGACAACGCCTCCCCATACTTGCGTTGCAGCAACTTCAAAAGCCGCCGAATTGGGTTTCCAAATTTTGCCACATCCACCATATTCACCTGATTTGGCACTCTCTGATGACGATTAATTTACGAACTTAAAGAGTCATTTACGTAGAACGCATTTTAAAGATGATGTAAGTGTGAAAAGTGCAGTTTCCCAGTGGCTGGAGGAACAAAATGTAGACTTCTATAAAGACAGGATTTTAAAGTTGAAGCATCGGTGACAGAAATGTGTGGATTTGCAAGGAGACTATATAGAAAAGGTTAAAATTGTACAAAACGTTTTAAAATAAAAAGCAAGTTAGGTAATCTTTGAGAAAGGCAAAATTTTTCTCGGTCCACTCGTAACACCTAACTTAGCGGCGCTCTGGCGGCTGAACGATTGATCGGAGAAAAAACCTCACGTACATAAAATGTAGGAAATTGTATCCTCTTTCATATTATATTGGTTAAGCATTTACAAAATTGGATAGTTTTCGAGTAATTTAAGAAAAACTAAAAAAATCGGGTTTTTACACCGTTTTATGCTTAAAAAACATATTTTCGGTCAAAATTCTTGTTGGAAAACCTGATATTCGTGTACAGCAACCCAAAAAACATATAGGAACCAAATATAAAAACTCCACCAAAACTTTCCCCTATTTTCTACCATTTGACTGGACTGCTGTTTCTTCCTTACTCTCGGTTTATTCGATTTCAGACTTAAAGCTGTCGTATCCATCAGGTGTCTTCATGTTTTTGTATTTGATTTAATTTGACTGATTCCATTTCCTGTTTTGTATACTCGTAGTGTTATTGACAACTTTTTCTTCTAATCTCTCTTGGTATATGTAGTTACAGTGTTATAGTTCTTTCGTTTTCAAGAGAATCGACGTTGCATTTCGATATATACAGGGTGTATACAAATTAGCGCAAAAGCTCCAGGTAGGGATATTCCTTGTACAATTCTGAGTCGAAAATCTTAATACGAAAATGTATTCGTATTCATGAGCCCTCACGAGCGGTAGATAAAAACAATTGTTTTTTTAGATAAAGTACCCCTTCTGTTTTAAATACGACAAAATGTCATCAGGAAGAGTTGTTCAAAATGCAAAATTATGGTCTAATACAAAATTTCAGAAATAACTATCTACTTTTATGAAACCGTGAGCATTAGGTGAAGGACTTTTGTGATAACATAGTTTCATAAAAGTAAACCGCCGCATTATTATTTAAGCCGTTTACTTAAACTCAAGCTTTACACGCTTAATACATTCGTTATCATTATTCAAAGTTTTATACGTTTCACCAGACACCTTATGCCCGTTCATCGGCCTAGCGCCGTTTCCTCTACTGCCCCCCCCCTCTCTCTTACTGGCTCAACCGAGTGCCCGGCCGCTGACGGGCAAATTCAAACTGACAACACATAAACTAGGCTCCGAAGGCGAAAATCATTAATGGTATTAGTTTGCCCGTTCAAATGGGCCCCGAAGGGTACCCATGGAGATCGCTAAGCGAACTACGTTTGACAGCAAGAGCTCAATAGCAAATGTAAAACCCACGAGATTCTGAGGAAATCCAGGCAGGACCTGCTCGTCAACCAGTGCGGCAACGCAGTTATGAAGGTGCTAGAAAGTCACAAGATCACTGTACACAACATTGAAATAGTGTTAAAATGCAAACAATATATGTTACATCAACTCTTTCGTTGAGCTCCCAGGCCAGGTAGCAGGAGAAAGGTCAAGCCAAAACAAATAAGAGGGCTCGATCCTGAGATGCTGCATCAAGGCCAGCAACTTCGGGCTCGCGATCCAATTGGATCAAGGGCGCCATGTACGTGAAACTGTGTGTACTCCACACTACCAGCCGAGGGTTATTTGGGGGCTTATACTAGCAGCCCAAACCTGGGTCACGTGTCAAATGAAGTGTAATACCTCGCTAACCAGAATCCGTTAAGATTGATGTGGGAGAAATTTCTATTCAAAAGTTATCAGGGTAATATTAATTCACTACATATAGCGAGGGCTCACCCAGCATAACTTTACCAAAAAGCCGGCTGAACTCTGGACGACCCAAAATGGACGCTCAACTGCTCGAAATCGTATCACAAAACGAAGACGAAGCATGACCAACCATTTTATCATCTATCGTACCGATAAAATTTATCAAGACCAAGGAAGGGTGCGAGCGAAGTTCAAAATATGCGTTAAAGACCCAAAATTAAACAGACAGGGCTCAATAACCTATAAACCTATATAGACGCATTTTCACTTTAAACATTTTCTTTATCTTGTCTTGATTTATTTGTCTCTGGTAGTTTACTATACTTAATATTTCGTTTGTCGTATTGTAGTACAATAAGCATTTACGTAGTTTATACCGAGTGACTATAAATGATTGAAATTTTTTAGTGTTGAAAACACTTATAGGGAGCTGATTCGAGGTTCGACCGTCACAAAATCCCGTCACGAAATCGTCAAGCTCAAGCATCACGCAGAGCGCGTATGTAGAGTGCAGTTGTGTATCAAACTTGAGTGAGTGAGTCACTTATATAGGCAACGTAAGCGAACAGCTGGTAAGCACAAAGCACAAAATATTATATTGGAAGTAGAATTGCCGTTCATTAGCATTAGCAAGCATAATATGGACGTTTACTACAAGTATGAAACGCCATGTGTCAAACTTAAATTCAAATTATAGTTTTTGTTCCGAAATATTGTTTTCGTATCAAATTTCATGTCGCGGTCGCGGCGACGGTAATCAGAAGATAAACAATTTCAACTGCAGACGGCGTTTAGCGTGAACACGAAAATTTTTGTGTTATGAATATAGGGCTATTCGAAACAGTGAATACCTGTAATTCTAAATAATGAACAACTTTTCTGCTGATGATGTGAGACTATGAAATTGATATTTTAAATACCCAAACATGCCGGACGTTAATTTAGGTGTTTATGTCTGTTACAATTTTGCAACCACGCTTGGTTCAATCCTTCTGTTTTACTTTAGTATTGAAGCGGTGTATTAGATACAGTTAGTACATATCTTAGCAACGTTGTCTGTAAAACGCAAGTTTTTATTATTCAATACACTCAGCGTCCGCCTTCCGATGGTATGTTTAACAATAGTGAAATTGTTAAGTTCTTCGATTCCTATCGCACCGCGAACCTACACATGGATCCCGTTAGAACGGCTACAATATAAGCGTGCGCCGGTCCTTTTTCTTGTTACGAATGCCTACGGTATTTTTATTACTAATTCTGAAGATTTTACCCAACGCACGGTCATTCACGACATTAAAGCTTTACAACCCAAACATCGTGTCGCAATGTTATTACCAACAGTGGACTACTGGTGGAATATAGAGAGTCCTGAACTTATGAAAGCATTTATCGAGCATTTTGTTAACGATTTGAAGTCATTAGCTCAAAATACTCATTTCTGTTCCGCCTTAGAGAAGTTTGCTATAAACAATGTACCTGTCTCTTTGCAATCATTCCGCAATAAATTATTAAATGCTACCAAGAGTATTAATGGGAAACAGCAGCCGGGTGTGTTTGGGTTCCGGATATTTAATAGCAACTCAATGCCGAGCAAAATTTTCGTTCCTCTGGGTGAGATAAAAGACAAACAAATCCAAATGCAGAAATGGAAAAAGTTGGCGACACCGGCACATTTACATACCATGATGTTTGTTCAAGTACACGGATTTAAAATAACGCGATCGGGTTTCTCGTTAGATATGACTCTTGAAGCTATGTTTTATCAGCGCGCAGCACTTGTTGATAATGTGCGGCCTCGCTCATCATTTAATATTTTCAAAAATTCGCCATATGTCATTATAGGCCCTCATTCATCATCTTCCAGCGACGATGATGAGACTGCGGATAACAATCGGGGTACACACCAGGAACAAATTTTAAATACCAACAATTGGTAAATAATTTATGTACGTTCGCATTGTTCATTGTATTCAATTTCTTTGTTGGGTGCGTTTTTTAAATATTTTTTATTCGGTTTTGTGATTTACTTTTTGTGTTTATATGTTATGTATAAGATTTTTAACGTTGACATTTTGGGTGCTTTTCAGTGCCACTTTGTATTTCTTTTTTTTTGGTATAATAATGAATGCTGTAACCTGTTCATTAAGCATTACTTTAGTTTATTAGTTAGGCTAAGTAACCAACATTTGTATACTCATTTTAATTGATTTGAGTTTGATACGTAACAAACATTTGTATTTGCAGTTTTGAAAATTATAATAAATCATGTTCATTATATGTATATCGTGTTTGTTTTCAACACCCTCCGATGGTTGCAAGGATTGCGAAATCTGTGCATTTTTTATTAGGTTGGCACTGTTTATGTTGGTAGCACTGTAAGTCTATGTCAAATTCGAGGTTAGCAGGTTAGGTTTTGCGTCAGTTTTGACATAGAATGACGCAAAACCTAACCTGCGAACATTGAATTTGACATAGACTTACAGTGCCACGACCATAAACAGTGGCAACCTAATAAAAAAAAATTCAATCATTTATAGTCACCCGGTATTTACTGCAAAATGTGCTTTTCAGACGTTTTAACGTACCCAAATGCTGTTAACGCGTTCTAAAGTCATTAAGCTACTCAATCCACTCTAACTTAATCTAACCTAATTAACGCTATAATCATTTCTGGTATATACCTACAGGGTGTTTGTGGATCGCTAGGCAGCCCATAACTTCGTTAATAATAGAAATATAAAAAACGTTTTTTTTTAAATTTTTTTATGGCAGTAAATGATCTACAAATGTTCGTAAACCAATTTAAACTATGGCGTCCTGTTTTACGTAGTGATACAGGACTTTGGTTTTTTAAATAGAACACCCCGCATATTTTTAGATATTTGAAAGTAGCGTTCAAAATGCTTTGCCAAATCTTCCCTATACATCAATTTTAATGGCAAAATATTGAGAATTAGAATAATCCGAAACATGTAGCTTTTAATTCTCAATATTTTTCCATTAAAGTTGATGTTTGAGGAGATTTGGTGCGTCTTATTAATGGAATTTATTACACATTCATCCAATTTTTAGTAAAAGATCAAACGCCTACATTAGTGATAACACATTTTACTGATTCTCCTCAGTTCCCGCCTTCATTCTAGCTTGGAGGTACCTGTTTTCGTATTTCATATATTCAATTGCACATTGTTTATACCATTTTTGTGCAAATTTTCTTTTAATCCATTACAAGCATTATTTTCAATTTCGCAGAGCATTAAAACACATTTTAATGAGTCGCCTCAGTTCAAGCTTCCATTCTAGCTGAAGGTACCTGGTTTCGTATTTCGTATATTCAATTGTACATTTTTTTGTCATTCATGTTCAAATTTCCAGTAATACATTACATGCATTATTATCATCTTTATCTTATTTTAAACAAGTTGTAATTCACATAAACTTTAATATGTATTAATAAATTATTGAGCATTACTTTTAAAGCAGGTTTCACAGTAAACTGCTGCATAATTAGTTTTCGTCAGCATATTAAATGTGACATAGTCTTGTATTGATCTAGGAGAAATCTGTTAACATTTCTATTTAGTTACTAGTTTTTTAAATGCTCCGAAGTTAAGTCAAACATGTTCACCAAAAACCTTATTTAATTCTTACTTTCGCATATCATTAATCGTCTTTTCAATCAGTTTCTTTATTTTATGTAATATTAACATTTTTAACGATAAACCACAACCAACTCTGTTATTAACAGAACCGCTTGCGAGCATAATATCATAGCGACCTACATGTGTCTATTTGTGTCCTCTTTTCTAGAATACAGTTGTATACGCTACCACTAGTAGTTATAAATGTTTGTTGCACACGTTACCACACTTTGCTCACTTTGCCATACCATCAAGTAAGTTTTGGATTTTAATATTTCTCAATCAAAACTATTTACATAATTCATTAACCACATTACCCGCCTTATTTATGTGTCATAAAGAAAAGTGTTATCTACAATTTATGGAAAATACGTACAATGTAGAAAATGTTTACGGTTGCTCCAGCAGTAAAGAAAATAGAACGTGGAGTGTAAACTAGCTAAGATCATCGCTCTCATCATCACTGGCTATACAGTAAAATTTTTTACCCTTATTCCCTTTAATATAATCTGAGAGCATGTTGTCAACCACTTGACGTGTAGTGCTATAAGCCCCTTCTTCTGGTGCATCCCGGGCAAGTATAGCTAGCCAAAATAGTTGAATTATAAGAAACAAAAAACCCTTTTTAATGAGTGTATGGTAAAATCACCTGACTGGGAAAAATCCATATGTAAAATTTATGTTCCAGTGCAGCAATCAAGTTGTCATAAGTTTATACCTACGTACGTTTTGCAGTCTGAAATTCTCCACAATCGCATTTAGTGAATTCAGTGCTTTTACCAAGAAATTCCTCTTGTTTACAATCAAATTTTTGAACTTCTAACTCTACTTCTCAGCATACTCAATGATTTACACATAACCCACTAAATTGTTTCTTGTAGCTTGATGGTAAGTTTTGAGATGGTACACCTAATCGAACAAGCGAACAACTATGTCTCTCTACAACAGCAAAAATAAAACAGAAAATACTAGAATTTAAACTTTTTTTTCTCTTCTCATATGAATCATACGACGTATTTCAGGGACACAACTAAGCACATTCGTTGTTAATTAAAGTTTCTAACTAGATAAAGTTGTAGGCCATTTCAGAGCGGTCTATATGTGTTACGTCTAGCTTGTTATTATTATCTATATCCACTCTTATTTTGTTCTTTACGTCACCAATTCGTAGTGCGTGTTGTTGCATGCATGCATCTAGGGTTTTTATTCAATTTCGTTGCTGCAAGCAGGTATGCGTTATCTGCAACTCTTAAGTTTACTATTTTTGCATCTCCTATGAAAATGCCATCTGCTCTTTCATCTAAAACTGACTTCATTATATGTTCGCTGTATATGTTTAACTGCAAGGCAAAAGTTATACAGTCTTGCTTGAGACCCTTCTTGACTTCACTTTCAATCATTGCTGTTAAGATTCCTTCACTACAAGTTCTCGTGGATCTTGTTCTCTGTTTTCTGCCCAACAGCATCTATTTCATAGCAGCTTTCAATAGCGTTTGCTCTTCACATATCCGACCCAGGTAAATGGTTGTGTGGTTATATAGTTAATTATGGTCTATTGCACCTCAATCATTTCCCTAATACTTTCAGTTGTTATTCTTTCCCTTCTCTATGCCCGACATGATCTCTGCATGGTCTCTATCTCAATCGCTGCAATTATTCTTTTATCGTCTTACATCATCCTACATGCTTCAACTCCTCTCATTATCTAAGCCTATTTTTAAGTATTTGTATTTTTCACACCTACCAACACTTTCGTTATTCTCTAGTCAGTCTCTTGCTTACCCGCCCTTCCAAATACCCTGTTCGTCTGCAAACTGTAAAGTGTATAATTTGGTGTCATTTAGTTTTAACTCCATGCCGCTACATTTCTTCTTCATTTTCTTATGTACGTTCTACATACATTTTAAGTATTGTTAGGGTTATTCGAGTTTCTTTATTATTGCAGTCCGATATTTGCTGTCTTATTTTATTCTTTAATTTAGTTCCCTTGTATAGTTCCTATACTAGTTTTATTGTGGTGCGATTTACTCACCCTTTTTGTATCTTTCTGATTGGTATTTATCATATACCCTTGTGATGTCAATAAAGAGTAGACCTGCCGGCCCGGAACTGCACTGCTTGTCAGCGTTTTTTCCCCCTATATTCTTCTTCTGTAATATCACTTAAAATTATTCCATAAAGTCGACTAAGCGTGAACGTTACTGTTATTCCTCAACAGTTCAAATATTTCTATACCTAGATGTTTCTTTTTATGTAGATGAGAAAACCCATATTTTCTATTCTTTTGAAACAGTTTCTCCATTTAAATACTTATTAAATAGTTGTCATCATTCCTGAAATTTTATTGATTCTATTTTTTATTATTTCTACATCGTCCAGTCTCCACTCCAACATTTAGCGTGCATGTCCAGTGGTTGGTCTTCAAAGTACGATCATTGTTTTATCGGAAGACACTTTTTCCCACCTCTTCAATTGGTGGTTTGTGTTATCGAATTATATTGTTTCAGTTCTTGCATTATTAGCAAATTTCCAAACTTGTAAAAATCGTTGGCCATAGATCCCGGTCCCAATGTATTCTTTTGTCTTCGATTACTAATCTTCTGCTTTCTACATGTTTTTGTCGGCATTCATTCTCCTTAGTATGTACCCATTTCAACTATGAACTTTTCTTTGCATTTATTTCTACCACCATTTTTCCCCTTTCCGTTGTGTACTTTATACCTAGTGCTTCTTTGGTTGTGTGTATAAGCTATTCTATATGTCCGTGGAGTTCCTCTATCATGTTTAATTGCTGATACAATATCACTCATGCAGAGTTTTATACTATCCTGTTTAAGTTTCTCTGTGTAGTAAATTGAATTGTGCTTTCAAATTGTATATGGAAACACCATTATTCCCCTTACTAGGTGGTACTTGAAACTCGAAACCACCCTGTATTCTAACATCTGGTATCTTAATACCTGATTTCCGTCTTACCATGATATAGTTTTGTATTGACATATAAACCTGTTTATGTATGAGGAATCCATTACTAGTTTTGAATTCATTAACCTATCATTCTGTCTTCACTGTTATTAATGTAATTTTCTCCAAAGCTTCCCAGGACCATGATATGTTATTTGTAATAATAATCGCCAGTGAAACCTACATTTTTTATTACTGCGGAAATTAGTTCAGTAAAATACAACCATTTGTGGAACACAATACCATTGCTTTTTATTTATTTAGAACACACGAACAAATATAACATAAACAAATTCGATAATATTATTTTAAAATATAAGTACGAATTTGAGTAGCCTGATTTCGATACCGAATTAATTATTAAGTGCGTACAAGTCGGAATATTACGAACACGCGATATTAAGTCTCAGTAAAAGTGCAAGTGATAAGTGATCTCAAAAACTAAGCTACTCTTTTATATATCGGGGGCGTGAATGAAAGGAACACTATTCTATTCAGTACAATACAATTGTCAACTTGTATTTTGAAATCGTTGGTTGAAAAGACTTTCCTTTTTCGAGTGTTTACAACTGTTATTGTTGACCGAGCTGACATTCCCTTTTCATCTTATTTGTGACGAAAAGGGTTTATTTACGACGTACTCCCGTCTGTTTTGGAAATTGCATCGTAAATGTTTAGTAAGTTATTTTTGATTGTTCAATTCAACTACACAAATCACATTCGACATTCCAAATCTATTGAGTCATTCACCAGACTTGTTACAGTGCGAATTTCACTTTTTAGTTGCTTTAGCACAGAATAGATTTGTCACAACGCGGATATCATTATCTGGCACTTAGTGTCACGTTTCAGTTTATGGCCGTCTCTTGCACGACAGGCGTTTTTAGGCCAATTATCACGCTGCGCTACAGAGAAATAAATTCTAAAAAATTTCGGATATTACCTTATAATGCCCTTAAATTCTATTCACACAAGGGATTGTGGTGTATCTAGCTTACACATATATACATATATTGTATAGTCATAATTGTACGAGGGTAGCTGAGAGCGACAGTGATGGAATATCACAGAGCTTGCCTAATACTGGCATTGGAAGCGTGATTTATTAAAATGCAGACTCGATCACTTAGTTAAATTATTTTCAACTAGGAAGCCCACCCACCCTGAATCTGGCCACATACTCCAATAATTATTTATTATTATTTTTAACACCTAAAAAAACTTCGATTTATTTTGTTATGTACCGCCGCTTTTGTTTATAACGATTAGTAAAACAGTATGAGAAAGAATACGTTTCACATAAATATCACGCGACCTGCTCGTATATTGTTCTTTTAAATAATTCAAGATATTAGCTGCACTCACAAACTACCAATATTTTCAACACTTCTGGATATTATAGCATTCCGAATAACTTAAACTTTTATTCCAACGGCATAACACTCTGATTTATTACTTTTTAATTATGTATATGTTACGGTGAATGATGTTAAACATGATAGTAACGTTAAGTCCAGGTAATGACGTTATGGTCTATTGCCATAGATATTAATGTCATTGTCCGGGCCGTATTGAGAATAATTCTATCATGATATAAGCAACATATTATATGTAGTCCGAACATTATCCGTTGGTAAGTACAATAGGCTGTGTCAAACAATGTGTGTCTGTAGATCTTTAGGTTGTTTGTGACGAGTGTGCAATTGGTGCCAATGCAAAAATAAAAAATTGGCTTGTAGGTCAGCTAAAAAATAATGCAATTAAAAATGTCAGGAAAGCTTATCGTGCAACAATAAGGCTGATTAATAAGCAAACCAATATGCTTATTTTTAGATTTCAACGTTTCAGCTGCTTCACACGTGCGTCCACTGCGGGGGTTATCTTTATAGCGCTGACATCCACACTTAAATATCAAACCCACATGCCAGCTTTAATGGCACGAATTTCAAGTTTATCCGTTTTGAAAAACGGGAGCACCGTGACTCTTTTTTACTGGCTGTCAATACCTACTAAACTACTTAATATATTGCCCTGAATTTTTGGTGGTGTACTTATGACAGATGGACGTCTTCGAAAAATATACGAACGATGCGGTAGCAGCTCCCTCTCTACGTCGCTCAGTAAACATTTCATGTATTTGGGGATCTCGTAATTCAGTTATTACCAACAATAGCACACGATGGTTTTAATAGTAGTTTGTACAACGAGAGGCGATATGGACATTCCACTCGAGTTGTACAGTGTATTTTTTCTACGACCTATCAATGGAAAAGAATGGAAAATTAAAAGAAAATTTATTCAACGCTAATTAATAAGATATCTTACAACAAAATCACGTTTGCCACAAACATGGCACAGCAGGGCGTGCCCATTGCAAAACAAACAATTAATGAAAGTTGCCTAGGTAATCACGACTAACGTGGTTTGTGATTGGTGTATTTCATATCCACCCTTGTGTGGATATGAAATCATATACGTTCAGTTAACTACAATTGCCTACATATCCATTCTGTAGATTGTGAAGAAAACAGAATATATACGTGCGGGAGTAGAAAAAATTATTAAACATCAAATGTTTGACGGACATCAAGGTATCTATGTATCAGTATTTTGTACCACTACTGCAAGTTTAAGTTATTTGCATGTTTCGATTCAAGAGAATGCTCAAATTAACCTATTATGTAATTTTCAGCCGTTACTTAAAGCTGCCTTTAAGTGTTTATCTAACTGTAAACAATGTACATCCTTGCGCTTACTACTACTACTAACCTTGTCTTTTAACGACTTTTGTAAAGTTATAATGCATTTAGATAAAGTTTCTGCATACTTTAGTGTGTTTAGTAGTTGTTAATATTATTAATACTCTTCACTTCAATAAGTTATTTCAGGTACAAATATACTACATTTTTTAATTTATACATAAGGTCACATTATATCCTCAAAATGTCGGTATAATGTGTGTGTTTATATTTTTTATTAGAAAATTAATTATAACAATACTTCTAATAAAGATCTTTACAAAAATAAAACATAATAGTAATATTAAACGTAATAGATGTATAAAACATAAAAAACAACAGAAAGGAATGTCAGTAACAGATAATGCTAAAAAGGCAATCCTGAATAGGTGAATGGAATCTTAATTAAGAGATCACAATTAGTAAGTAACAGTCTAAAGGAATGGCGTCTTAGTGAAGTCCTGAGTGCTAATTTAAGAAGGTGCTTTCTTAAAACCATCCACCGCCTCCATGTCCGTGATCGTCGTGATCGTGAGAGTGATGGCCTCCACCTTCGTCGTGGTTGTGATGGTGGTGGATGGTTTTGTAGATGGTGTGCGTGTGCTTTATCGTCTTCTCATGATATGGAATGTACACCTTTACGTGTTTGCTAAAAATGCCAATCTTTAATTAATAATTCTTCAATTCTTTTTTAATGGTTTCTTCTCGACTTGAGTTTCATAACTCTTTTACTACTGTTAAATTTAAAGGTTACGTATCATGCATTTTGTCAATTAAATGATCTTGATTTGTATTCAAATTAAATTAATCAAGTTTAGATTTACATTTTCTAATTTTACATGCCTTCCAATTCTCTTCAGAATAAAAACTAAATGTGCATTTCACAAGATATTATTCGTTCTAAAATAAATTATTACGAAATAATCAGATAAAACTTGACTTTTTTGTATAGAGCAAGTAAGGACATACTTCGATTTTGCAAATTAATAGCTTAGACATTCTTTGTAATGGATTTAAAACAGATTAATGGAAGTCACTTTGTACTTACTGTCCACCGCCGCCGCCCCCGGCCAGCACAGCACCAAAATTCACGAGCACAACCAAAAAGCACCACAAAAACTGAAACAAATTGCAATAATCTCAGATGCCCAGCTTACGCAAGTGAACGGATATTACCAGAAACCTGAGCTGCATGATGGTATAATAGAGCAACAAAAGTGCCAAAGCGAGCACTAGATTTGATGCAGGCCGGGCTGGCGCTCGCTTTTATAGTTTTAACGCAAAGTTTGGTGGAGTGACGCACATTTTTCTCCTCCACCGCGGAAAGGCTGTTGGATTATCACAACTCGAGCAGAACGAGTGAAATTTACTCTCTCCATGCTCGCATTTCGCACTCTGTTATCAAAAAGCACGAACTTTCATAATCAAACGAGGTGCCAATTAACAGGAAGTGATAATAATAACGTAGATAAAGTTGCTTGCGTGAGTTTTCATGCTTTGATGAGTGTTCTTCGTTGCTTGTCGGACTTTCACGGGGAATTTAAAATCTCAATTGTATTAATTTGACTTTTGGGATACTTTTTTATATTTAAATCCAAAAAGAAGCCAAAAACATGGAAAAATAGTTAGAAATAGCAACAAAGATTACAATTTTGTTTAGCCAACGAAGCAATAACTACCTGTTACTTAATAATACTTGAACAGTTAGCTCAGTATTTAGGGCATAACAAAACTGCAAAGCCATATATTTGTTGTCAAATCAATTGGAAAAACTTTAATTATTTGAATCGCTACCTTGGCCTTAACCTTAGTCGGTTTTCTAAGTTAGTTTTTTTTACTTTTACCTATTCTACTTTTGTCTTTATGCAAGTGCGAATAAATAGCAGTTTTAAAAATTAAATTAAAGCTGAACATGTCTGATAGCCAATTGCAGTATTCATCTAATTAAAATATCATGATTAACTAGGGAATACAATCCCTACAATTACTACAGATGGCAGTTAAAATGATCCAATTAGAAGTTAATTTGCACCATTGTTACTCTACTTTACAAAGGCGGAATTTAAAAATTGAAATTATTCATGCTTTCTGCATAAACAGCAACCGTAAAAATAGTGGGCCAATTAAATTTGCTGATTTAATTATTCTAACTAGAACATTTCTTTGCTGTAACTAGCGTCTAACGAACCATTTTCTGCAAAGTGTCACAGAACACGTTAATTACAATACACATGTGAAAAGTAACAGGTATTGCTACTGACGGTACATCGTTATCTCAATTAACTCTGCTTATACTCATCAAATGTAGTACCCACAGTCTAATGTAGTACACAATTGTTTCGATATGGGTAAATAATAATAAAAAAGTCAGATGTCTCATTTTTATTTCCATGCGTTGTTTACATTAACATTTGGGAAACACATAACACTACTTCTTCCCAAGCAATTAATTATCCACTTCTAGATTCAAGCTCTCTATGCATTGCTATACAAGGGGTATCCAAAAACCCGCAAGGTGTTCCGAGTCAACACTATTCTGATTCAGTGTTCTATGTGACGTAAATCTGGGCTCACTAGTTTTCAAATCTTACCAAGTTTTGTTTGCTTTTAGAGCAATCAGCCGCTCAGACTGTTTTAATGCTTCTATAAGATTTTAAAGAATTGATTTTTGTGTAAAACGCAAGTGTACGAATGCTAATCGCTGTTCAAACAAGGTGGATTGTCAATCATAGGAGACACCAGATTTGATCAATCTTCAACAAATGATGAAAAATCTTGCTAATGTTCATCGTCCAGTCATAAATAAAGTTACTGGTTTGTTTTGGAGCTAAGCTGAGGTGTCCAAGGTTTCTAGTGACCAGGTGAGCAGCAACAGGGGATCTAGCTGGAGCATTGCCCCAAAAGGCATAGTAAAGAAAGAAGTTCTACTGACCTGAGAAGCCTCACCTTTAAAAAAATAATATTTTGTGGGCCCCGCTTTGGACATTTGTTGTTATTTTAAGCCGATTCCACAAGGAAAAAGCAAAGCGACCAAGATGCCCTGTGCAAGTTCCTGGCATCAAGGCAGTCAATGAATTGGAAGTCAACATTTCCGAACCAGCTGATGAAAAATCCCAAAACTTGCACATTTGCACCAACAGATTCTTGGAAGTCTGCTAGAAGTTCAAAAGTTCGACGAAGCAGCATATTATCAAGAAACTCAAACCCAGAGTATGAAAATAAAATATTGAAAATTAAAAAACAATCGAAACCTACCAGACGCCAGCAAAGTACATCCCAGAACTTAATGTAACAGTCAGTTCATCGCCAGAATTTCCGTCCTTTTAAGATAAATCTTAAGAAGTGTGAGGGACTCAGCTAGTGACCCCAATTGTTCCAAGATCCATAAAAATGAAATTTTTTTATAAGGTCTATGACCCCTAATTCAAGAACTCACAAGTTGGTGTTCACTGCCCACAGGCTAGGAAAAATTACCTGAAGGTACTTAATGTACACTTCAATAAATTTGGAGATAGTATTATTGCAGCTACACATTCGATTTCCACTGGAACTACGTTATGATGACGAAGCGAAGAAGATCAGTGAGGGAACAGTAGAGTCTCTCATGAAGATGAGTTAGGACAAAACGGTCACGAAAGTTAAACCAAAGCTTTAAGCACAACAGCACATATCCAGTACTCTGAATTGAACGCCTGTCCTTTTTGTCAGAAATGCAACCACAATAGCCACGACTGTTTTTAAAGCGGGGTAGTTTTGATAAAAATGGTGCAAGTGCTACTTCATGGAGCATATTGTAAAACATTCAGAGCAAGATTATCCTTTGATGAGGGTAAAAACTGACAAAGAACTTTGTTGACCATTGTTGAAAGAGTTTTGGCTGCAAACAACGCTTTTTGGTGAGAACAAGACCTTCTTGAGAACTAAAAAAAAGTTTCACTGCAACAAATCCGGAAAAAATAATCAATAAAAATAGTATTTGTGGTCATTCATTCATCATGCCTTCCTGAAAAAAAATCCAGATAAAGGACATAGAAGACGACATAAATCCCGAAATAGAAGTTCTGATTGGAAGCAATTTGCTGCAAACTATAATCTGGAGTATTTGCTGAGGAGTCAATTTTTGGATGACACCAAGCTAAGAAATATTTCCCAAAGAAGAATCATTTAATGCTGTATCCATTTCCGTACTTGCCTTTTCAGAGAAATCACTTCCCTAATTATGGTAGGTATCTATAAACAATTGGAATCAAAGATACGACAGAAAAGTTCAAAGATGAGTTCCAGAAACGATTGCCTGAGAAAACAGTGGGAAATGTATCGTAAAACTCCTTTAGATTGACCACAGCATTCCCACTCCAAGAGCAAGATTGGAATCCGCAACAATGAATCTTTAAAAACAAGATAAATTCCAGTATTATGATGCCATCTTAAAGGACAAAAAAAGAAATTGTTTATTTTAATAATTAAATATAACCGATTTGCGTTTGCATGATTTCTCATTGCTAATTAAGTTCAATTATTATCATTTGTATAGTTGAAAGTGCCCACGTACCGCCCATCTTTAATGCTTAGTCGCTCAATTGTGCGTGTTCAGCGATCGATATAACTCCTTCGAGCAACACGGAGAAGCCGGAGGCAGTTGCTGGTGCCAAGTTTCTGGCGGCACAAAGTATATTTCGCGTACAGCGAAAAGTGGCTTGAAGCTACGCAGTGAATAGAATTTACAGCCTAAGTATTTGTGTTTTATGAAGTTACGAGTGTTCCGTGACGTAATCGGCGAGAGAGCCGACCAAGCTGAAAATCACGTACTTCCCCTCCATTTTTTTTTGGTAAATTTCTATGCATTGCGCCATTCAAGGTTGATAGCGTATGCTAGTCGTCTAGAATCCAGAGACAGCCCAATAGAGCCCAATGAATTGAAATTTCAAGCCACGAGCTTAAGGTAACTCGATACAGGAAATGCTTGTAGTCTGAACGATAAGCGTTTGCTTAAACCTGTAATAAGATTTTGCAATCGTAATGGAATGCGCTTAATGAACAAATAAATACATAAGCAAAATACATCGGGAAATTCACTTCAAATTCCATTTGATGCATGTAGATTTTAACATGCTCAAGGTAATTCCTTCTGTCTTTTATATATTTCTAGTTATTTCTCGAAGAAAATTGGCTTTTCTTGTGCTTGCTGTGTGAAGTTGACTTCAGCGCCCAGCTTCATGTTTTTGGCAAATAGTGACTCTTCTAAACTACAACTGCAAAAAAGGCAAAAGGTTTCATGGGTACTGAACTGGTTTAGGTAAACAACAAAGGCAACTAAATTATAAAAATGTTAAAGCGTACGAGACCTTCAATTCACAGCCCTAAGTTTGGAAAAAGGTGCAAACTTATTGGAGTTAATTCTCACAATCCTACTTCGCTTCCAAGAAAAGAAGATTGGAGTGACCTCTGACATCCGGAAGGTTTTTAAAATCCTCAGTTTTGCAGAAAATGATTGGCAATTTCAAAATTTCCTTTGGGGAAGCAATGAGAAAAAAATAATTCAAGCTTTCCGACACTGCAGAGTCACTTTTCGAGTCAACTACAGCACGTTTGTTTTGGGCATCAGTTATTGATCGCCATTTAAACTCTGTTGAAGTTCCAGAAGCAAGCAGTAGTCAACAAGATATTAATCTGGAATAAATTCAAATACAAGCTTTTTATCTGCCAAGGAAATGGGAATAATTTATGGTCACGAAGAGACATATTCTTTCTGATGTATTCTTTAAGATTGGTATCCCAAGAGTGTCTTTGAAATCAACAAGGAAAAAAAACATTCAAGTTACAGCAAGGGAAATCTAGTTTTTCTTCATTGGCCAAGAGAACCGAACCAATTGCATGAATGGAACTTCAGGCGAAAAAGTAAAAGTTGGAGGTGTCGTTTTGTTGGAGCTGATAACAAGAGCAGATTTGAATAGCTTTGGAAAAATGATAGATTTCTAGAAAATACAACAAAATCCTTTCGATTAAAGTACCTATAAAGTATGGAATATTCATTCATCATTTTCCACGATTCTACATCGTCCATAATCCGGCTGTATTTAAAGAAATTTGTGGTCATTTACTAATAGCAGACAACAAAGTTTAAATTTCCCGCCGTTTTCGTGTTGACATAGATGAAATGTTCTAAATTGCCAAGCAGGCTATATTTACGGACCTTGATGTGGTGAAACAGAAAACGCTAGAGTTATTGAAGTTGCTATAATAAAAAAAAAAACGTCAGGGGAAGTGTATCGAGTCAAATGGGATTGTAAATAGTTATTTATTAAGGGCATAATCAGTACATTATAGCAAGAGAAAATGTTTAAAGCACGACGCAAATTGGAGAGCTTAAAATTTTCCGAGGGCTATAATCGTGATTATTCACGTTGTACATATGTTCTCAAAATGGACAAAATTCAAGGATTCAGTATTTTGCCCACAGACTATTACCCCATCTTTGTGCTGGCTTTGTAAATGTTTGGTATGCTATGGTTTCTACACTGTAGGTGTTTGTCAAACTGCTTAGCAATTTTATATGCCTTCGGCCGATAAATGTCATATTACGCATTCTATAGTCGGCCAATAGACAAAATTATGGTTCCAAAATGAATTAAAATACTATACAACTAATTCCGCTTTCTTTTGGATACCCCTCGTACATATATTAACTGATTGTCACTATTACTCATTTCTTCAACGTCATAAGTTAATCACTGAGGCTAGATTTTGATTCGCTATAAAACTAATTATATTGCCCTCTCTGCTTCGTAAAACCACAAATGTCCTGTTTGTTAAATAAATACTAATCTACTTTCACTAATCCAATTCAATTTTTTTCCACCAATACAGAACCTGAAATCAGTGAATTAAAACCACTGTTAGACTGCCTCCTTCTGACCGAGCTTGAATTTCTGAATATAATGAAGATGCCACCCAGGTCATCCTGAGGGCATCTGGCCGTTATAAAATTCGATTTGGTCTAAATGTACTATCATTCCGTGTTCGTATCTAAGTCCACTTTTGAGGTAGTGCCTAATTTGACCTTCAACGCCTTATTTATATTGCCACTAACAGTTGATAAGCCTTTCGAAACAACATCCTTGCCTAAATTAACGCTTCCTTCCTCATATTTCTGTTTACTATGATATCTGTATATTCCGTTACGTCTCCGAGGTTTAGTTTTGAACTTTCCTGCGTTCTGGTAGTTTATGGTGACCACTGATTGACAATTGCTGTTGTTAGTGCGATGTGAGGAAGAGCAATTTTGTTTAGAGACAATTCTATCCCCAAAATTGTATGCCACAGTATCATTATCGCCACTCGTATAGTTCATTTCGGTGCTTCCCCCAACGGCACTCGTAAATTTGCTGCTAAGTTGAATGGTACCATTTGTAATAGGCCGCGAAACTTCACGAATCTTGGAAACGGGAACCCAAAAAGTCGTTGGAGTAACAGTGACAACTCTTTCAGAGGAGGAGTTCTTAGAAAAATGACGATTGAAGTAATTTGAAGCATTTCTAACATCAAACGGCTTGCCTTGATCCTGGTTTTGAGTGTAAGTCCCGTATCGATAGTAATCATAGTCGCTGTACTGTTTTGTATCATTGGTTGTGCTTCTAGGGGTGGGACGTTTAGAAGAGGTTTCAGATTTGTATAACTGCTCGCCTTTCTGATAGAAAGAAGAATCTTTGGGTTGATAACTAAAACCGTTTGAAGCGTTTCGAGCATAAAACGGCTTGCCCTGATCCTGGCTATGAGTGTAAGTCTCGTACCGATAGTAATCAGGGTCGCTGTATTGGTTCGTATGTGTTGAGCTTCTATTGGTGGGACGCTCAGAAGTAGTTTCCGTTTTGTACGAATTCTCGCTTTGATAATAAATATCTGTTGAAGTAGTAGAAGTAGAAGATTCCGAAGGTGAAATAGTGTTTTCTTCGCCATAATTTAAAGGTATACGCGTGTCGGTATAATAGTTAAACAGGGGACTTGGTGGCGGGCTTCCTCCCACTTCGCCAGGAATGGGTTCCTTTAAAATAAAATCGGAAATTGGCTTTCCAGGCGACGCCAAACGCCAGGCATTAACTTGGCGCCAAGGTTTCCAAAACGCCATGGGTCTAACTAGGCGTTTTCTAGGTTTCGAAAACTTGTATCTTTTTTTATGCTGAGAAAGCATGTACCGCGGATATGCAATACGCGTCGCGTTAAAACCCACTGAATCTGATGCTCGGTGCTGCGCATTTTGTGGAAAATACTCGTCTCCATAGCCGTACGGCAGCTGGCTGTAATAAGGGCTGTTCAAGTCGGACTTCTTAATGATCCTCAGCATGCATGCCTTCTTAGCAGGCTTCTTTACCCTCTTGACGGTTTTATTTCGCTTCTTCTTCTTGACCTTTTTCTTCTGCTGATTTTTGCCACCTTTCAACTTGATCACTTGCACAGGGGTTGGAATTTTGTGGTCGTGTTCTTCCGGTTCTTCGTATTCTTCGCTGTAGTGTGAATATTGTGGATAGTGACCATATTGTGGTGGTTCGTAAAACGACTGGGGGACAACCATATTTAACATTGCTGCATGAGGAATGATTTCCGGACTATAGAAATAATAACGACGAGATGGAGAATGCGTTTTGGTTCGTTGGGCGACGTCACGATAACTGAAAAATAGTAAAAAATACGTGATTTAATATCGCATAAACTTTAAGTAGTATCTATTGATATTTTATAATTTTAAATACATCTATAGATAAAACAGTGGCGAAACTGCTAAATACTTATTGCTCCCCCCAACAAAGTCTTAAATAATCCTTTTCTGCTATATGTACTGAAACAGATATTTACAGGCATATGAGTATTTATCATCTAATGAAAAGTTTCTGATTACATTTGTAAATGGAATTTTATATGTTTAGTAATTATTAAAAGTATGTATAGGTACTAGCTATTACCTTTTGACAAAAAACACTGAAAGATCAAGGTTCCGGGGGTTTGAAAGTGTATTAGTGTCAAGAATTACAAAACTGCTTCTATTGGAACACAGAAAAATTAAATTGGCGAGAAAAATTATAGCTTATTGTTTATGTTATTTTTGATTTCTAACCCCACCTGTTAGTACCCATTTAGTTTTAGGCCTTTTTGGGCAAAGCCATCCTGTCCATCCGTTTTCACCGAAACAGACGTGCAATGTTACCTTGTCGCAGGACAACGCTTGCTTAAACAGCAAACATCTGCATATTCATTGAAATGTCTCTCTGCTGTTACACCCCAAAGTTATTTATTTTTTTATATATTTCGCACTCAGCCAACAGGCGTTAGGCCAATTATAGGCGTCGCTGTGCTTTTACGGGGACTTCCAACCCCACTAACGACTGTCATTATGTTGTTATGACCGCTGGGACCAACTGTTTCCGTGACAGCCGTATCACGAGGGGCCGAGAGATTCAGCCGTGTGAACTCCCATCCAAATTCTGACCAGAAAGAGCGTTTCTTAACTCTGCTGATCGAATGTGGACGCTTGTTCAAGCTACACCACCCGGAACCCGACGCGAACAAATCTGGTTTATTATTCAAGCCAGCCAGTGGCTACCGACTCCTGAACTACCGCGTAGGCGGCTCGGCTATTCTGAATTCAATTCGGAGACTTGCTTGAGCAGGTTAAGTATAACGGGCGGTAGATTGCTAGTCACGTAATGTAGGAAACCGAATCTCGTTAAGTTACGTCTTTAATTACACCAAACCGAATATATATAAGGTTCTCCCTTAGGGCCACGTTTTATAAATTATTGGCTTTTCAGGCTGTACTTGCTGAATAAATAATAAATAAATTAGCGCGCATGATGGCACCAATTTCTAAGCTCTTTTCTAGCCTTAACGTATCACACAGCGAACCCACACTACTGTCGCAACTGCTCCACTAGCCGGGGTAACTTGATGCAGGGTTAAACATCTATCTCTTGGGGAAATATAACCATTAAAAGTAATTGTACATCAGATTTGAATGCCCTTAAAGAGCTCATTAATCCAATATTACGAACTGCTGCTCCCTTGGGCGGTTTTATATGCTTTAGGTATCGTTTTGTCTTGCAACATATTGGCAGCCTGATGCATCTCAGTGTTGAACTTAGAACGACATTCTTTCATAGCGCGATAACGTGAAAGTTATAAGGTGCTAGTTTCGAACTGTAGAGATATCTGTTGGGACATTGCTGTTTTTAAGGGGTAGGAAGGTCAACCCTATTCCCAATCGTTATTCAATATGTGAACTTAAAATTAACTGGGTGCCGCAATAATATAGCCAATCGGAAAGATTTAATGACACCTTTAGTGTCAAATGATCTTTCTCCAGGAATTTCTGCCTTGAGTCACGTGTTCTGCTTCATGTACACTCGTTTTTCTCTTCTATCTTGCCTTCGATAATTAACTTTTCCATTATACCCATTCTGCATGCCACGTATTCAAAGTACCGAAAATATATACTCGTATGTGCTTTATCCTTTTTAGTAGCCTGAAGTTGATTTTAATTTCATCTAGCATTGATAGGTTTGTACGATATTCTCTGTCTGTCTTGTTAATCGTCCACGTTTCTGCTGCATATGTGGAAATTGTGAAGATAAAAGCATTTACAGATTTTAGTTTTGTTATCTTCCTAATGGAAGTGTTCCTCCATATCTATTTCAGCTTGACAGCCGCAACTCTTGCCATCATTGTGAGCCAACGTAGTATTTCTTTTTGTTTATAATATATAAAACTGTAGGTTACTTCATACCCCGGTATGTCTCTGATATGTGGAAAGTTGTTCTTCTTCCTCTTCACTATCATTACTTTTATGTTAGCTCTATTCAACTTTAGTTCGTGTTCTTCGCTCACTAACCGTAACATATCTATAATTTGCTCAATATTTGCAACAATGTTAAGGGTGTCCTCGGCATAGCGAATATTGCTGATTTTCTTTTCTCCAGCTAACATGCCTCCCTGCCAATCATCTAAGATTTTCTTCACGATACATCACTGCAGATGTTGAACAACGGTAAATTTTCTAATACGGAATCCGCTGCGAAGTTTTATTGTATCCAAGGCTGGTTGTGCCATGTTTGAGTTTAATTCTGCACATTCAGGCCGCCGACGTTTGCAATGGACCTTACGTCTGTAATTTCCTCTCGCGCCAGCGAGGATAATAAAGGGTGTTTTTTTTTAGAGGAATACAACTTTAAATTGAAATAAAACACAGAAAGATGTTTTTAATATCCATGAAATTGGCTTTATCTGAAAGATAATTTTAAGGCATTTATGTTTGAATATGATTTCGGGCATGTGACCGCCGCGATTGGCGTATACATGACGTAATCTGAAGGTCCAATTTTCACACACTCTTTTCGCAGAAAATCAGGCTGTATCTCATTTCAGCAATAACGCGTCGAATTTTGGCTTTCAAGTGCTCAATTGTTTCCGGTTTATCGGCATAGACATGCGACTTTACATATCCTCAAAGAAAATAATCTAACGACTTCAAATCGCACGAAAGAGGTGGCCAGTTAACAGATCCACAAAATGGATCCACGAAATGGATCTGTTAACTGGCCACCTCTTTCGTGTGATTTGACGCCGTTAGATTATTTTCTTTGAGGATATGTAAAGTCGCATGTCTACGTCGATAAACCGGAAACAATTGAGCACTTGGAAGCCAACATTAGACCCGTTATTGCCGAAATACAGCCTGATTTACTGCGAAGAGTGTGTGAAAATTGGACCTCCAGATTACGGCATGTACACGTCAGCCGTGGCGGTCACATGCCCGAAATCATATTCAAACATAAATGCCATAAAATTATCTTTCAGATAAAGCCAATTTCATGGATATTAAAAACATCTTTCTGTGTTTTATTTCAATTTAAAGTTGTCTCCCTCTAAAAAAAACACCCTTTACAAGCTGAAGCTACATTTACCTGCCTCAATGGTAGAGTGACGCTCTTTGAGAGACAGTTTTACTTGCTGATGGCGGCTTTTGGGCTACGCTAAGGCGAAGTTGGCAGAGATGGAGATTGCCTCAGGATACAACACTGATGTGATCTCGTGGGTATGACATTCCCGGTCGGAAGGCGCTCGATTTATTCGGATTTATCAGTTGTGGTGTCCATATAAACCTTTGAGATTCCGTACTTTTACCGTACTGTGTTTATTATTGGCCCCCAACGATTCATATTACATCGGATGAAAATATCATATGTTTGTGAATTTCCTCCATGAAATCTAGCTATATTCGAACGTCCCCGGGTGCTTTCTCGACAGTGAGGCTCATCTTTCTCTGACCTGGTGACGACGCCGCTCTTTTGGCTTATGTTTGCTTTGTTACCGTCTAAATTTGTATACTGCTGTATTTAAATATTAGTAGCCCATTCAGAAAATGTGAATGCTTTATTGACCGTTATTTATAAGTATATTCAAAGTAAACAACCCCATAGCTTGTAATTGCGTAACACCGCATAAAAAATTAGCCTCATTATCATTATTACAGAACAAGAGTTTCTTGTAATCTGGTGTGCTGATTATAACGCTTGAAATGTTATTTTGTGTTTTTTAATCACTTTTTTTGTAAAGAAAATGCTCAGAACGTATTTTTATAGCCAACCTAATAGCTGAAGGTAAATATGAGTGACCCGATGTGCTCCTCGCTATCTTTTTTTGCCTTCGTTGATTTTACTTCAATTTTGTAGACATCTACAAGACCTGGAGTTTAATTAGACAACATTATGGCGCTTGGCTTAATTAGCATTCGCGACGTACCCTTGTTTTGAAGTAGTAAACAAGCACATTTCCAGTACCTCGAGTTTTACTTGGCATTTTCTACCATCAAAAACGTGGGAGACAAGATGCATCGTTGTCTGACGTACATCTTGAAACTGACACGGCCAGTTCAATTTTACTTGGTCGAAGGCTTTACAATAGTCTACGAACATTAGCAATATTAACATGTTACACTCTCTAATTAAGAATCTGCTCTCGTGCAGCCTGTCCCGGTATACAGCCTGTCTGTTTCTTTATCGAGTTAATAAAAACGTTTTAAAAGCTCGTGGATGATATGCAACATGAATTTGCTTGCGTGCTATATAAAGGACACGGTTCTATAATTTTCGAAACTGATATGACATAGACCATCCATCACGTCGACACTTATCATCCATAGTTTTGAAGACTTTGGTAGTTATTCCGTCTACACCTGTTATACAGAGACTGCATTGCTTTTTCTTCATCTGATCGTAATATATGAACTTCCTTTGGTATCTTCACATTTTTATTGAGAAGTTCTGGATTTGTTGAGTATAATTTCTAATAGTAATTATTCTAAACTTTTACAATACCGTATAAATTTGGTTTATAATTGCTCCTTGCTTATATTTAGTCCGTATCAATAAAGAAAGACGGGTGAATTCTAATGGATTTCGCCTGATAGAGATAGCCAAAATCAAATTGGTCATGCAGATCTGCACAAGTGCAGTAGATGTGGGAAGCTATAAAGGAGATGGATGAAACTCATGCTTAGGGCCAAAGGCGTATGTCGGTAAGAGCACGGTAAAAGAGACTAAAGAGGAATAATTTATATTTAAAGAAAATTAAATTCCAAGCACGTGGGAAGGGTATTTCACAGAATACCTTGACAAAGGAGAACAAGAAATAAGAAACAACAGCAGGCAGAAAGAAGCAGAAAATGAAAAAAGAAGCTAAGCTGATCAACAATAAAGGAAACAATACGCACAATTAAAAAACTAAAGAACAGCAAAGGACCTAAACCAGATTCAATAACTGCAGAAATACTAAAAAAGGGCAACGTACGACATACTACCCTACACGAATTAGTAAAGGAAATTTGGACAAGGAAAACAATAGCAAAAAAAAATGGAAAGAATGCAATGACTCGATCCCAAACAATTTTAATACTAAATTGCATTTCTATGAGGTCTCTTACCTTCTACGATCACCAAAACTATCTACACATAACATACACAACGCGGACAGCACAAAAATACATTTTAAGCACATTTTCTAAACAAAAGGCCTTAACAAAATGCGCCATTAAGCAACGTGTTTACTTTATATACTGCTGTAACGTGGGCAATAACTATGTAGCACTACTTAATTCCAGATTTAGTGAAACACTGTTATGAACTCGTTGCAAGAAGCCTACATTTTAACACACTATTGTAGTGCAAAAATGTGGCTTCGCATCAGAACTGGTTGTGATGTAACGTTACGTAGTAACAATAAGCATCAACACTTAAAAACAAATAAAGTCATAAAATTTATTGAAGTCGCACGTGGCAATACAAGAATGAAAAATATATGTTATATTAACATGACTAAAATAAATAAATAAATACTAAAAAATGTCAGTCTTAATAGCAACTGCTTAATATGCAGGACACAGAAAATACAGGAAAAACATACAGGAAACATTAAATTCCTAACTTTCTTCCAAGGAAGTTGGAAATACATTAACAGCTTTTCCTAACATTTCTCTCGTTTTTAAAACTAGCCAAACTTTCGAACAAACAAGCACTAAGTGCACCAATTGCTGTGGCGAATACTGATGAGGATCAGTTTAGTTCTGAGGCTTTTTAATCTGGTTTACGAATACGCTACTGCCGTCCTGGAGTCTGTCGTATTCCAAATCAGGAGATACGGGGCACATGCAAGGCACCAGTTGCACGTTGTGAATGTTGTTGGTTGGTGATAATTGAGCTTGCAGAGGCACCTGAATTGGAATTGCCGGAATTTGCACAGGAATGGGTTGGCCATCCCCATTGTTGGCGTAGCCTGGTTGAGCCAGCAGTCTGTGGTGATAATATGTCGTTACAGGGTACTGTTGCACTGGTTGTGGATCCGGAGATCTAAAATTAAATAAATGTGTGGTATTAGTGCATATTGATAATAATATTTAAGATTCATATCATTATTTTTATCTTATAAGAACATTAGTCAGTATTTACAACATGCAAAAATTGCAAAAAGCAAACATCCTGGTACAGGACTAGACAGAAACAAAAGTGGCTTGGTTTCAGTAGCTGATAGAATTTTGCATCAAACAGTCCTTCCGTGACGTCAGTGAGACTTTGGTGACGTCATTGCGTAGCCCACGCTTTTCTGCTAAAGAGACTCACCGACCTCGCTTACGTTAACGTCTTTTATCATTTGCCAACTGCTATGTTACAACCCCCGCATATAGGTACAGACCTATAGTAAATTTATTTTTGAGCAATTGTTAGTTTAGGTGTGACAGTCAGATCAGGCAAAGTTCTGCTTCCACTTCCTTACTTTAAATTATATGTGGGCCTAAATTTAAAAGAAGGGATAAATGATATGCAGAGCTATGCTTCAACAGAAGATGCTACTGTTACGAAGAACTGCAAATACACAGATAAGGTAAGAGAACGAAACAGACACATACTAATAAACGGAAATTTGAACGCAAGAACTGAGAATCAGACGTAAATCATGAAACTATGGGGAAGTATGGAGAAGAACTGTGGTAAAATAATGAAAGAAAAAAGATAGACCTCTATATAGAAAATCAACTGTTGACTAGAAACCGCCAGTTTATTCACATGTAGAAAATTACATTTAAGACTACTTAAAGAGAATCATTAAACATGGGTTTGGAAGATATTTGTAAAAGAAAATCAAGGAGGATAATAAGAAGAGATTTTGGAAGAAAACAGTTAGGGAATAAAAGAGACATAAGGTAAAAGCGATTGAAGCATAAAAAACAGCGAAAGCCGAGTACAGATTGGAAACATGGAGACAATATTTTGATCCAACATTTAAATAAGCAAACAGAAAAATAAGAAAAAATGGAGGCGCAGTCTCAGAAGAAGACAGAGATATCGAAGCTGAAGAAGTGGAGGGGGCCACAAAGCAGACTGAATTGGGAAAAACAGAAGTAGCTCTTGAAATGATCTAATATGGAAGAGTAACGATCAAGACATGGATGCAGGATATATGCCAGTTAGCATAGAAAAGGAAAAAGGTATCAAATAACTGAGAAGAAAATATTACGGTTGTCATTCATAAGAAAGGCGATACAAACGGCTGTGATAACGGAATGGTACAGTCATATAGTAAGAATGAGTAGAAATACATATTCCAGGCAAGTACTGGAAGTAAGACTAAAAGGAAAACTGTTAGGAAATTTTTTAATCCGTAACGTTATCTGTTATAATTCCGTTTTCCGTTGATTTCTCGGGCCAAGCCCGGTTCTATCCACTTGCTCATGCAAATTTTAAAAGCACGAAGCCAGCCATCGCACAAAAGTAACGCGCCACGTTACAGATCGTTGACAATGCATTTTATTGTCTGGCTTTAAATTCTGCGAGAGGGGATTAACAAGGCGGTGATCAGCACATTTGGGTTTTCGATCTTCAGTCAAGTCTTACTATTCTAGCGAACATGTAGGGACGCCTCCCAGGCTGTCACGAGTGGAAGCTTGGTGATTTATCGAAACTTAACGGAGGTGTTTTATTGTGTCGAGATGAAAATTGCCGCAGGTGGTAATACTGGTGATGCGTAACCGTGGTATTTTGCAAGTATAACATTACCGGCCGCATGTCAACTCGATTTAATTCGGATTTATTAGGTTGTGCTATGCATATATAGACTAAGTAATAAGAAATATGTTTTACCCACTTTAATACAATCTTTCAGTGCATCGTAAACAGCATTACAAACTGCAGACTAAAACTTTAATATTGTACATACGTTTTGAAATACGATACACTTATTGTAATCATCTCATAGTCCCCAGATGCTAAATGTCTTAGCCCAATTTTCAATTTATCTTTACAGTAAGGCATTTCTCGTTATCGTATTAATATTTTCAATACGTTTTAGTGTCTTTTTTTCTTTATTTCTGATGCATTTAAATGTTGCCTCGAACTAGTCCAGTTTCCTAACTATATATTTATGGCTTCTTTTTAAAATTTCTTCATCTTGAGGTCGTTCAGCATGCTCTTAACTACTGCCTATAAATCCAAACACGTTTAAACGTGTCGTTAGCTTTAGAAATCCAAAATGATTGACAAAAAGGAACCAAAATATGTAAAAGTCTTAAAAAACCTTTTCTCCCAGTGTCTTTGTACGAGGTTTTGTTATTAACACCTAATTCGTTCTAATTGTACAAGACGATTTAAAATTCAGAGACATATTTCGAGATTGGTTCTATTCGCTGTTCTGATAAGCAGCTGTCGGAAAATTCTTCATTGCTGTAATACATACCTGGGATAGGACAGCTAATGCTATGACCTTTAAAGAAACATGTCGATGTACAGAAAGGTGAACTACGAGTTAACTGATGTATTACTGCGAAAAACGACGTATTTCCAGCTAGAGTCTTTGACGAATTTTTCTAATCGGCCGCGCCGTTGTTTTCATTTTGGTCGCCTCTGTAGCGGTTCTTCGCGAGTCGCTGGCGATTTCCTAGGATTTGATCCCGATATATGCCAACTCTTAGATGCTGTCCTTTGCTCAGCCCGACTTCAACCGTTAGAGGCATGTTGCAAGGGGTAGTTTGAGTCTGCTTTCTTATGTTGAAGAATAGGTTTAACGCTTCGGGGTATTTTTTAGATTTTTACGGGCCATGTTTCTGTAGCGATATATTTTGACCAGGCCATGTTCTCGTCCCGTATTGTACACGTGTTGTCCAGTTTCCCCGGTGTGGCAACGTTCTTAGATGTGTGAGCTTTCTGGGCCTTTATTCCCTGTGAATCCCAACTGATAGAGCGTCTTTGTCCCAGATCCTAGCATTGGGTTATTTGCTGTCTTCAATGGCAAACATTCTACAAATGGAGCAATTTTATGAAGGGGCATCAGTTTTATATAGGCCCTTTATTAACTTGCAAATGGTGGGGCGGAGTGCTACCACGTTTCTGGCTGAATCCTTCAGATTACCGTGTAGTTTAAATTGAGTTATTACATTCCTCGGATTTCAAATTGTTATTGTGCGACAATTTTAAATGTTGCTTCTGTTAGTTGTATCTTGTGTTGTATCATTGCTACAGCTTTTTCGATAAGTTTTCCTTAAAACTTCATCGAATTTTAACTTGCGTTAGTAATATTGTTCACTGTTAAACTTTAATAGCCTATGTAGTTTGGTCATTTAACGTAGGTAATTGTATTGTATTTATACATTTGACTATTTTATTTTCAGAGCTAATATTTATTGGATCCACCAGTCGTACTAAACGTTTGTAATTAGGAAGCACAAATATATCTTATATATATTTCTAAAAGTCCTGACTCACTCACTCATTCACTCACTCATCAACGTCCAGCTCAAACTCTTGGACTTAGAAAGCTGAAATTTTGTACAGAGGTTTCCTTTATGATGTATACAAGGAATAAGAAAGGATATTTCGAAATTCAACCCCTAAAGAGGTAAAATGGGGGTTCCAATTTTGTATGGAAAAATTATATTACATAGACATTTTGATTTGAAACTTCGTAGGAGTACTAAAAACCAATAAGCAAACACGTATTTCGTGATTTTCCGAAAATCAACCCCTTAGGGTGTGAAATGGGGTGAATAAGCCTAAAAATCGATATGGGTGTCGTTATTGAGGTTTTTTGGGACGTTGATTGCAAAAATAGCATTTGAAATTTGGCAGGCAGATTTCTAATAGGGAGTAGGCATCCGCTAAGAAAGGATTTTTAAAAATTCAACCCCCTAAAGGGGTAAAAAAGAGGTTCAAATTTTGTAAGATCAAATTTTGAACTAAGTCATTCAAAGTTTTTGGAAATTTGTCTCCTGAAGGTGAAAATAAGAGATGACGGGAAGGGACGGGAAGGGACGGGAAGGGAAGAGATGCGACGGGACGGAACTGGACGGGAAAGGATGGGGTGGGAGGGGAGGGTAGGGAACGAGACGGGACGGGACGGGAACTGAACGGATGGGATGGGATGAGAGGGGGGACGGGGGAAACGGGACGGGACTGAACGGGACAGGACGGGAAAGGAGGGGACGGGACAGAACGGCACGGAACGGGACGGGACTGGACGGGAAGGGATGGGATGGGAGAGAAGGGGACGGGACGGAAGGGGCGGGACGGGAACGGGAAAAGGAACGGGAAAAGGGACGAGGACGGGGAAGGGGATGGGATGAGATGGGATAACAGTAATTATTTAATACACAAATAACGAACCTCGCGCGTACAAAGTCGCGGGTAACAGCTAGTAAGTATATAAGTATAAGCTGTTCAAATACGCAGAAAAACATTGGGGTGCTACCAAAATTGTTCTAGGCCGGGCAGATCAGCTACGAATAGTATTTTTTCCAATCAGCACAATCTATTTATGGATTCAGGAAAGAATTTGATGAAATTAGAAGCACGATCGCATAAATATTAAAAGCGTTCAAAATTTTTCAGGAATTAATAACACTGGTGTGTATCACCCTTCAAGACACATAAGCGACAGCACTTATACAACAAGAATATTCGAATATATTTAAAACAAATAGAGTAAAATAGAGCGACGCGCTTTCATTAATGATTTTCAACTTGGTTCATGAAGAAGTCATACGAAAACTAAATATATCTGGTATGATCAAATAAAAGATGATGCAGATTAACGCATACGTAAACGATTTAATAATAAGAAGCAAAAACAAGAAAACTCAAAACTACAATTCACTCAATTCAAGCCGCAAAAGAAGTAGAATCACAAGTGAATTACAAATTAAAAAAATACATGAGACTTTAAGGTAATACAAATAACAAATTGGAAAAGCATAGCATAAAATAGGGATATTGCCAGAGGCTAAAATCAACAAAGGATAGTAATGCCTGTTAAGCTAAGGTAAGACAGCTTCTTAAAGCAGCTCATATTCCACCAGGAAACTTGGTGCCATTTAAAGAAAAAGAATAAATTAAACCATAAAACTATAGCTAAAAATAAGCAAAAATGAACTACTTTTAATGCGAATGCAAATGGTGAACTTGCTACCAATATAATGTAATCATAAATTTTAGTAGAGTTGTGATTTGTCGTTTTAAGGGATAGTAATTGGACTTGAGTTCCTGTCTTTCAGGGTCTAAAGCATCACAACGACACCTTTGAGCCGGTCACACTCCGTCGACTCCTCTTACATAAGACTTGAACGCTGATTAGCTAGCTTTACGCCGTAGCAGCCTTGTAACGGTGCTGTTGAATTTTTCCGTTTACGGCTTTTGAAGACATTCCTACTCCGTTTCCCTACTATATGGATTTTTGAGAGTAGAACTAACTTCAATTCGTAGTTTTCAGAAACGCGACAAGGCGGAATTTTAAATCGGCGTAGACTTCTTCTCTGCAGTTTGCCGATGTCGGCAGTCCATTTAGTGTTGGTTGTGGAACCCTTTGGTTTTCCCAAAATTATCAAGTGCTGAAAGTTTTTCCAGTTTTCTGAAGCTGGTGGTGTAGTTATTTCATCCGAGATGCAAACCGTGCGACTTTAATTTTTACTGCTCGTGTATATTTAGAACGCTCTCCACCAAACCGGTAAGCTGATCCACTGTCTGTTGGTATTTGCGGTATAGGCCCGTTAGGGAACGACAAGTCCGCTTTGCTACATTCGCTTGGCTCAGGCATGTTGAAACTTGCCCTGAAACATTTTATCTGTCACATGGACCACTCTCACTTATCATAGTTGAAAAGTGGTTCCTCATGGCCAAAGAATCAACCATCCAGAGTTTCTGAGAGCTTCTTGTTTCCTTCCCTGCGATGCATCCAGATAAATTTGCCCCGAAAATCCTTATTGCCATGGCTGCGTTTGGGCATTAGCTTCATTTTGCAACATTTTATATTTAATTGTAAATTTTGGGTAAACCAGTACCAAACGAAGTTCTTTTTAGCGCTTAACACAGCCAGTGAAAGGTAGCCAAATATTATTTTCATAATACTTTCTATGTTTTGTCCTCATAAGTTTTTCGAAGGTCTATCGACAGACTTGCGTTTTATTTTTCAGGTAAGATATTAGCTTTTCCCAGAGCCTGAAAGGCTGCATGTTAGATAGAATAAGTTTTTTGCTGTGCTACTAAATGTGTTTCAATCAAAATGTAATAACTATTATTCACTATTCAACGTTCTTTTGCATAATTTTTAACACAGAACCTCCTGTGGAAACCAGTTTAACATTTATATGCCTACTTTAAACAGATTGTACAACTGAATCCCAGGTGCCTCTACATTGATAAGCCTGGTTTATTGTTTCTGCGTCCAGTGTGGTATTTACTTTCAATTGGTTGCTTTTATTCACTGTATTCAAACAGTTTAGCAGTTAAACCGATACCTGCTCTTTTTTCTGCTTTATCTTCATTCAGTTATTAGCACATAAAGTCTTTTTAATTTTGTATTATGTCTAGATTTGATAACAACAGCTTACGAAGATAGAACACTTTTTTCATCAGTAATCATATCACCAATAAAGTTAGCAGATAAATTTTAGGCATACATGGGGCAATTTTAACAACAAATATAGTACCTAAAATCTATGCGCTCCTACTTCTATACTATTTACGTGTTTTATACGATGTTGAGTAAATACAAAATGGGGTAGAAAACAATAAAAATTTATTGTTTCATCTAGAAATTGTAACTTATTACTAACAGTTTTAGCGGCAGTAATTATATCTCTTCGAAACTATAACACACATTTTACCATAAAAATTTAAATGGAAAACAAAATTAAGTGATTTGTGCTGAGAAATGTTTACTATTTTCGAAATGTTATATCTTAAATTTTTTATGAAGGTTTTCTCGTAGCTATGAAATTCTAAAATGCATTTAGTTCCATATCCGCCCAATTACAGACGCGATAGCAGCGAAGTTTGCTACCAAAAGATTACCATCGATCATTCCTATCATTAGATTTCTCCATCAGCGCTGACCTTTAAAAATCAAACAGTTGGTATGTTACTGAAGAAAGTGTTACCGAACCAATTACAGCACAGTGATGTCATTAAATGGTATAACTAAAAACTTCCACTTGCGTTGCATTAGAAAACGGAAGTATCCTGCCATCTTTATGCTGCAGAATGGATCGACTTTCCTTAAGTGTGACTTTATAAGGATACAACAAGCAAGCTATCACATCGTTAGTTTTAATTCGATTCGGAAACGAAGTGAAATTTCCTGTAATTTGCGGAGTTCCGGTTCTTCAATTATATTTTTGAGAGAGCTTGCGTTCGGAAATGACAAATCTGTAAATGCATTTAATACTTACGATTCGGACGCCCCCCAGTTGAGAAAAAAGGCGGTGGCACATGGCGAACTGGCAATGACAGCGCCGAAAAAAATCTGTAAAAGGCAACCCCAAGTTAGTTGCGCTGTATAAATAACTTGTCCACCTTTATTGTATTAAATTGCAAAATGTTTTAGGAATAAGAACGAAAAGTAAAATATTTTGGATTATACAGGATGGCTCAAAAAGATATGGCGAACCAAACTTACTTTTTCAAATAGAACGTCCTGTATTTAGATAGCTTACAATTTTAGCGACGGAATGCTATTTTAATATATCTTTCATCTAAAGTTTACTATTTTTGACAAATTTATGTGGTGTACGGATGGCCCAGCCAGCAAATGCTCGTCTCTCAGGCGGATGGTACGGATTCAAATCTCGGCGAACTTTAGAAAGATTTTAAAAATCGCACGCTCCCCGGCTACCATGATAACACCTGTGGTAGTCGTTAAACCCTGAACAAGGAACTCTTCCTCACTTTCGACGGGCAAGGCTAGCCACCTACCCGGCCTAAGGGCAAAGAGGGCTCCTAGAACCACTTTGTGGTTAAAACAGGCCACTGGTCTATAACTAGAGAAAGAAGAATACTTTTATGCAAAAAATTCTGAAATTAAAAACATTTGAAAAATACACGTTGTCAAAAAATTGCATTCTTTACAAATGATCTACTTTTAGCTGTAATATTGTAGTACCTTCAGATATTAATACCATACAATCTGCTCAACATTTACAAATCTAATAATTTCGAATTTTTCAAATGGAATAACCTGTATATCTCTGTATTTTCGAAAAGCTCTTTTAATGGGTGTTTTCTCATATTTATTTATTTATTTAATTAATTAATTAAATTTACCCAACAGAAAATCCAATTACAGGACAATATAATAAGCTAAATAAAATTTAACACAGTTATCCGGCGTATTACTCTAAATATATAAGTTAGAAATAAAGATATCAGTTATTAAGAAAATATTCATAAGCAAAAACTTACATAACAAGAAATAATTAAGATAAGATAATATAAAATATGTACATATAATAATTAGTATTATAACGTATTAATTTAATTTAATTTTGTCATTATAATCTAGAATCACGAGCTACCTTCATAATTTCTTTTAACGTGTTTATGTTAATATCAACCCTGCTGCATATGCTATTGTAATTTTTACACATAAAGAACAGTGGCGACCTCAACAAAATATTGGTCCGATTAAGAGTGAGATAAAAAGTTGCAAATTGTCTGGAATCTTAAAACAAAGTCTCTGTAGAATATAAGAACAGTCAATCTGATTGTACAATAAATTATAAAAAAAAGTAAGGGCTATGCGAATTCGTCGAAATGACAGCTTTGTACTAGAAAAGTATGTAAGAAAACATTCTGATCAAGACCTCTAATAGCAAACGTTCCAAAGGATTTGATTGAGCCAGAGATACTTTAAAATTTTTCTTTGGACATTTTCAATCATGATGGTATAACAATCGTAATAAGGATTCCAGATAAGCGCACCATACTGGAGTTTAGAACGCACTAAACTAAAGTACACATTTTTAGAGTTAAGATATTTTTAAAACCTTTGCAGTTTCGAATAATGAAACCTATAAGTTTATAAGAAGAAGACGTAATCTCCATGATTAGTCTAGTTACATTAGGATCCGCCTGCCGAAAAAATCCAAGTGAGCTGAAATTTTGCATACACCTTTATTTTGACATTACAAATAATGTCTCAAAAGTCCCCATCGATATCGCGCTTGCGTTTTGAGTTATTCAAGGTCAAAGGTCATAGAAATAAGTTTTTCGCAAATATCTTGCTTTATATGGGTCGTATGACTTTTTTAGTGATTACAAAAAATAAAGGCTTTTTTTCTCCTACCGACTACCGTTGCCCCCCGGAACCGCTCACGCATTACTTCAGGGGGCGCAGGCGTCACTTAAACCTAAGCCTTAATTAAGTGAAAATCTAGACCGCCCGTGCCGGGAGTTGAACTCTCAAGCGCTTCGGTCCGAACGATCACGATTTTCACTGTGACCTCGGCTGCAACGGCAATTGCCGCTCGCCTACCGAGGGCCCGAAAAAATTAAGGCTAGGAAATTCTCTACAAAAAAGATAATACAGGTTTTTTAGGGACAACTAACCATTCAGTAAATAACACACTGTTAAGTTTTGCAGACGGGTTTTACTTCCTTTTACGATAAAGGAAGTATTGGATGACCCCAAATAATCGAAATTGAGTTTTCAACAGATCTTCACGTTTTAGAGTCCCCTGAACCCAAAAAACATGTTTTTGCCCATTGGCCGGTGTGTCCGTCCGTCTGTCTGTGAACAGAATATCTCAAAAACGAAAAGAGGTATGGGATTGAAACTTTTTATATAAATTTTGTGTACTATCTAAATGCGACAGCAAGCTTTTGAAGAAAATCGCATAACCGGAAGTACGATGTTTACTCTTGTGTTTCAAAAAAGGCTCTCACGATTTTTTTCAAACTTTACATTTTTATTACAGTTTTAATGTGTATTGATGGGGTCATTTTCCAGTTGAATACCTCTAAAATTTAACTGAAAAATCACCCATCTCAATCAATACACATGCTCAATTCGATCAAACGCCTTAGAGAAGTCTGTATACACAACATCAATTTGACCTTGGTTATCTAAGGCTTCCGCAACGATTTGAGAAAAACATGCCGAATTTTTAATAGTAAAGCCATTATCGACCAATCCATGTTAGTATGGCGAAATAATATTCTTAACATTAGCATAAATATCTTTTTCACAAACGGCAGTAAAATATGGCATTATACTGCTGGATTGATGATGCTAAACTGTCACTTTATTGCCAAGCGGCAGATAAATTTATTATCTGCCGCTCACAACTTTATCTGCCGCTCATCAGCGCCAGATAATATTATCTGCCGCTGACGAGATCAAGTAATTTTCTTCGAATTTTGTTCACAAAATTGTAAATAATTTGTTATAAAAACGTTTGAAGAAAAAATACTATATGTTATTCGGAGCAAAAGTATCTTTATGTGACTCAGCTGTACTTATCTGCCTCGCAAGCTCGGCAGATAAACCGTCCAGCCTCGCCACATAAAGTATAACTTTTGCTCCTAATAACATAATATACTATTAAACAAAATCATTTCGAAGACTTTGGCAAAGTTGGAAAGAATTGCTATGGGCCTATAATTAGCGATATCAGCTGCATCACCGCCTTTGAAAACCGGAACAGTCCGAACGATTTTCCATTTATCAGGGAAGTTGCTGTTTTGATACTTAGGATAAATATAATTGACAGTGGACAACGAAGAACACCAGTACAATCCTTTGTAAAAAAACTAGGTATCTGGTCAAAACCAGCTGTGGCCTTATTTTTCAGGTTACGTATAGCCACAAAAGTGTCATCCTCTGTTACCGAAACAATATTTAGATAAGGGAAATTATTGTCCTCTTTATCAATTGCATTGAAATCAACATCAGCAGATGTGGTTGGCAAGACATTATAAATAGAATAAAAGTCATTAGCTAATTCATTACGATATCCTGAGGTTTATCAAAACAAAAACCATCTTTAAACAATTTGCCGAGTATCCTGCTACAACCGCATTTAGATTGCACGTAAGACCAAACATATTTAGAATTCATGCTGGCAGATTGTTCAACTGTGTCTAAATATTGTTTTTCTTCAAACAGCAGTAAAATATGGCATTATACTGTTGGATTGATGATGCTAAACTGTCACTTTATTGCCAAGCGGCAGATAATATTATCTGCCGCTGACGAGCGGCAGATAAAGTTATTATCTGCCGCTGACAACTTTATCTGCCGCTCGTCAGCGGCAGATAATAGAGCGGCAGATAATATTATCTGCCGCTGACGAGATCAAGTAATTTTCTTCGAATTTTGTTCACAAAGTTGTAAATAATTTGTTATAAAAACGTTTGAAGAAAAAATACTATATGTTATTCGGAGCAAAAGTATCTTTATGTGGCTCGGCTGTACTTATCTGCCTCGCAAGCTCGGCAGATAACCCGTCCAGCCTCGCCACATAAAATATAACTTTTGCTCCTAATAACATAATATACTATTATCCGCAAACGTCACAAAAGTGACAACTTATTTGTCTTTATTGACAAGGTAAAAGTGTCACTTTATCTGCCTAAGCAGATAAAATAGCAACTTTTGCGTACTTTATCTGCCTAAGCACAAAAAATCGTTGCTCTCTTTCTTTCTTTCTATGTTTGTTCGCTATCTCCTCCGAAGATACTGGACCGATTAAATTATATGATGGGTTAAAATTTTGCTAATTTTTAGACTTAGATCGTAGGCCGGTTTTTAATTTCAAAAAGAGTACGACAAGGTTTTAATTTAAATAAACCTTTAAGCAACGGATCGGAGCATCTGTCGCCGTGGGTTATGGTGTGACAGCTGCTGTGGCCGTGTGCTATTAGCTCGGGTGATTCAGTATGTTCATATATCATTACAGTGTCGCGTTATTTGAACAACAGAGGTTGGCGCAGGGGTACAGTGCTCGCATGTCACTCAGGTGGCCTGGGTTCAATTCGCGGCCGATGCATCCTTTTTTTATTTGTATTAATGAAATTTGCCTGAATACGTTTGCGGATAAAATAGTATATGTTATTCGGAGTAAAAGTGACTTTATGTGGCTTAGCTGAATTATTTGCCTCACTAACGTTCGGCTAAATAAACTTCAGCTTCGCCACATAAAGTAGCACTTTTACTCCTAATAACATAATCTACTATTATAAGCATCACTAACTTTAGATTTCACTAAGGCTATAAGATTTTTAATCTCAGCATAATGTTTTGTTAAGTGTGATGTTTTTTTTTGTATCGCTTGTAGTAATTAATATCTTTAGTATACCAGTTCGGATATTTATTACGCCTATTTTTATAAAGTGGTACATAATTGTCAAAAAGCTCATACAATATGTTCTGTCCAATCTATTACAAGTAACTGACCATACGGGCCATGAAAATTTGATTTTTAAAAATTGTATTATTTATTACACGTATTCGGAATAAAGTTATTCTGTTGAAAATAATTTAAACTCAAAAATACTTTTAGTGATGGATGATGCACATCTTCAACAACTAATGGAATATCGTCTCAATTTAAATTACAGGTAATATTAGATAATACTAAGTCTAGTAATCTATCATTATTGTTGTGTATATTGTTAAATTGCGTCATACTTAACTGATCACAAAAATTATGTATTAGGCGACTTAGGGCATCATCAGTTGATGATTCGCTAAAAGCGGGAATATTGAAATCACCAAGTACGACCAGGTTACGCCGACAAAATTTCTAATCTTTCATTAGTGGGTGTCCGTGGTATATATATGACAAATATGTTAAAAGTAAATGAGATTAATGTGCATTTACACCCAACAATATCAAATGAAACAAGCGTATACAGTAAATTGGTTAAACCTAATTTTTCAGTAGCAATCGAATTTCTTAAAGCAAGCAAAGCACCACCGCCTCTTGTTAAGTTGACTACTTCAAAATTTCGATCGGAGCGATAAACACTGTATTTTTCAGAAGTAAAGTATGCTGAGTTTTCCACATCACTGGTTAACCACGTTTCTGTAAGGAACATAACGTCGTATTCACAGTCACTTACCGATGCACAAAACTGCTGTACTTTGTTACGCAGACTTCTGACGTCTTGATAATAACATGATAAGGAGATGCTGTTGGAAAGATTTAGTTTTTTGAAGTTGATATTTTTGGAAAGCCTCCATCATAACGTATAGTTAGATCCTTTTCCCCTTTGGATAACCTTTCTTAATTCATTTAGATATTTTCTTTGCATGGGAGTCTGATCAGCACTTACAGAATATTGACTTTTGCTTGTTTTAAGTTTATGTTTAGCTTTAAGTATTTTGACTGCATCATACGAAGAGTTTAAAATAACTTTTAATAGACGCGGCCTGTCTTGAGGAGCTGCTGTTTTCCCTAGACGGTAAGCTCTAACATTATCGGTAGGTATGTCAGTTAACTGATCAATAACACTTTTTACTTTTGCCAAGTGTTCAGAAGTTGATGCAGCAGATTTATTTGAGGAATGCCGACACTAGACTGTTAATACTGTTAATATGTTATTAAAGAACAAACAGCGATAAGCAATTGTTTCACTTCAACCAAAACATGCTACGGTGAGCGAAATGATATTTTGATCATATGGTCGAAATAAAATAAATCGGTATATTAATTTTTAAGTAAGTGTTACTCGACTATTTTTTCTAATTCGTTATTGCTAAAGCTGCTTAAAATTCTGATAAAAATTCATACAACTATGATGTAAGTATATTGACCAAAAAGATTTTCCTTTGTAAGTATATAAAATAAAGTTCTCAAAAAGATACCTGAAAATCTTTAATCTATTGAAATTCTGTGATTCTGGGATCGTAAATAGTGTAAAATACATGACTGTCTACGTAGACAATGGATGTTGTAAAGCAGCGTTTCTCAAATTGGGATCCGCAAAGGCAATCTAAAGACGCATTTCCATTGAGTCTGCCTAGCGGCGGCTTTGTTGATCGGCAAAGTAGATCTGAAAAACGGAAATGCTTATACTGTTTCCACTAAATCGGCATTTTTCAATAGAAACGCGCATTAGTTTTGTCAAAATGAATAGCTATTTATACAACAAGTGCTTAAAGTGAATGTTTATGCACGAGACATGAAAATTATGAAACAAAACCGAAGGCTGAGTTTCATAATATGTCGAGTGCAATAAGTGCAATAATACTTTCAGCGCGAGTTTGCATACAATATTTTTTCTACGACCTTAAATTTACTGTTATTAATCCATAAATATCGATTTAACAAAGATTTGCATTTATGATACTTATAATTTATGTCATGTAAAGAGATGGCCGTGACCGGCGCTGGTGACTGTTTCTGCAGCCGGTAATTGTCAAAATTAGTTATCAAAGGTAATTATAAAGTACACATTTTACTTTATTCATTACATAGGTAATGCTTTAATTATTTAAAAAACACTTTGCCTCTAACGACAGAAGTAACTAGAATAACTTTATAACCTCACTTCCAGTTGAAAATTCGTAAATTCAAAACCAGTTGTTTACTTTTAGCACAGGTGCTAAATGTAAATAGCTGATTTCACTATCAGCACGCTGATGTATAAAACGTCATTTTTAGTTCAACAAGCTAGTGCTAAAAGGCCTACTTTTAGTAGTAGTAGAAAAAAGATTTTAAATAGTCCCAAATATAAAATTCAAAAGTGTAATATTTGGCGAGCGAGGTGGCCGTTGGACAGGTCCACCACGGCCAATCCAATGCTGGTTGTAATAGATATTTAACCAGTTTCTCACGAATCTGCCATAATGAGCTGGAGCACCTTCTAACTGAAACCATTCGTGTTGACGATGTTAAATGGACACATTATTGATATATTTTAAAATTTAAAATTGCCATAACTTGTTAAGAAGTCGAAACAAATTTGAGTCTATATAAAATGCTTTGATCTGAATAACATTTACTATCTACAAAGGAAATTGCGCGAAAAAAACGGGACACCCTGTAATGTATGAAATATTGTGGAACTAGAAAACAACAGGATCAATTAAATATACACCAACAAATTTAAGAGGCTTAATTATCTGGACCATATGATGATTCTGGACTCGTAGACCACGTACTCATTTTAGCTCTCTTTGTAAAATTTAATGGTAAATCTAAAAAGATATTTGTTTAAGAAATTATGTAGGGAAATTCTTTTTTATTTTCCTTAAGTAATTAACTTTTAAGCATGTATGCTACTGGATTGTGTCAATTAACTCAAATACGTATGATTAATTCTATTTGATCAGGAATTTGAGGGCACCAACTCAATTTAATATATGATTGTATATGTTCTAATAAATAGCAAATATTTTTTTAATTGCTGTAATTGTTAAGCAGTGAAAAATATACAGTGGTGGGTAAAAGTTTAAAAACACCTGTATGTCTCTTATACTCTTGAAGCGATTTCCGTGAAATTGAGTAGCTACGAAGGGAGAATCAAAAGTGATATACCTAGATATGATATATGCAGTGACATATCCTTACGTGTCGGGGTACTTGGTCTTGGTTCAGTCGCGCATCAGCTGTCCTAGCGAATTGTGACTAGTTGCAGAAAATATGAAAAAATTGAGTTTTTAGTGAAAGAAGGAAATGGGCCAAAGGCCATCAATGACCGTATGATCGCAGTATACGGGGATTCTTCACCTTCCTACTTCATAATAAAATATTGGGCTAAACAGTTTAAGTGGGGACGTGAGTCCATTGAAGATGACCCGCGTAGTGGAAGGCCTGTGGAAGCAACCACCCCCGGAATCGTCGCCAAGGTGGAAAAGCTTGTGCTTCAAGACCGTCGTTCAAAAGCTTCTCAATTAGCTACTGAATGCGGCATTTCAGAATCATCGGTTTGGAGAATCTTACACGAACATTTGTTCATGAGCAAGGTCAGTACAAGATGGATCCTGAGAATGCTGACGCCCCTCCAGAAGGAAAACCGTGTTCTGACTTCAAAAGAAAATTTGGACCTATTCGAGGAAGGGAGTGAGGTATTTCTGTCTAAGATAGAAACGGGTGATGAAACGTAGATTCACCATTGGGACCCGGAGACGAAACAAGAATCCATTGCATTGATTCTTGTTTCGTCTCTCGAAACACAAGGGTTCCCCGCCGCCGAAGAAATTTCGCACTCAACCGTCCGCCGGGAAGATTATGGCCACAATTTTCTGGGATATGGAAAGTGTGATATTAATTGATTACCTTCCCCACAAGGAGACAATCACAGGAAAGTATTAAGCTGGGGTTTTAAAAAACTTGAAGACAGCGATACTGGAGAAGCGAGGCGAGAAGTTCAGTCGTGGGGTGCTGCTCTTGCGTGACACCGCTTCTGTTCACAAGTCTGCTATTGCGTCAGCTGCTGTGCGTGAATTGGGGTTCCAGGAATTGAATCACCCCCACTACAAGCCAGACCTGGCCCCTAGCGACTTCTACCTATTTCGACACTTGAAGAAATACCTACGGGGTCGAAAATTTTAGGACGAAAGATGTCAAGTGCGCGTTTCGGCATTTTTCACGGAGCAAGATTCAAAATTTTTTCCTGACGGTATCGAAGGACTCCCAGCCAAGTGAAACAAATTTATCGAATTAGAAGGTAATTACATTGAAAAACAATAAATATAATTTTCCACTTTTGATTCTCTCCTCGTATATGTAACAGTGTGTCCATTTAGTGCGCTTTCAGTTATTTTCAATAAAAATTTTGATTGAGGTTTTCGTAACAGAGTTGAAGAGAGCACATTTTAAATTATCTTGACGTATACAGGGTGTCCCAAAAAAGTTTGCCTGAAAAGAGTGTTAATTTCTTAAGCGGAACACCCTGTATTTCTGTATGGCTATTTAGGTCCATATAGGTACTACGTTCAACAGCAAATTTCCTTTTAAATTGCATGCAGCGTTTCCAACTTATGAACGTGTCTAATTTTTTCGCCAATATCAAGCTTTCATTTAAAATCTCCTATTTTCCCACTTTTGAATATTTCTTTACCGAAAATTGATGCGGTCGTCAGAATAAAAGCTTACTGAACTTTAAGCACAATACGAAAATAATAAAATTAAACATTTCTGTCAAAAAATATAGAAAACATGGGAGGAATATAACAAAAAGAAAAGACAAAGGAAGAGACCTAATAGGAAATAAAATGGGCATAACAGAAAAGTAAAAAAATATTACGAGGAGATAGTACACAATGATGAAGCCCCGGTAATGGAAAAGCAATCTATTGAAAATCCGAAAATATACAAACCAGAGAAAGAGTTGTACAATATATTATAAAACAAAGAAACAAAAAAATTGTACATTAGATTTAAGCATTGTATTTAATATAATCGAAAATTCATAAAGCCGATCTTGTACTGCATTGTGAAACTGATTTTGTGGGTTCTTGGAAAACGTAATTTGGAATTCGGGATGTTCGGAGAGAATATTAACTTATGCAGATTTGATGAAGAAGAAAGCAGTCGCGAGTGGCCCAAGTAGCGATGCCGCCGTGACTGGAAAGTTCTCGATCTCGTTTCGCCTTGTCTCGAAATTCGAGATTGACGTTGACATTTTTCGATCTCGAACTTTCGAAACGAGATTAATCAAATTCAAATATTCGAGACTACACAAACCTAAAATAACCACAGCCTCAATTTAGTATGTACAGCAAATATTTAAAATTCGAGAATCAAAATTCTCGAGTTCGAGATCGCGAATCAACTTTCGAGAATTTTCGAGATCGACATCGAGAATGGGTAAATGTCATCTCGTCGCCTCTCGTAGCAACACTAAGCCCAAGATTAAGGAAGGACTTGCTTGCGACTATTGTTTAAGAGCGTTGTGCGAAAATCGCCCAAAAGTAAAATACATTATGGAAGCGGCTGAAGCATGTTCTATTTAAAGTATGCTGCACAAGTTCCAAGTGCAGCAAATAGTGATTTGCGTTCGGCAGACGCCTTCTTCATAGCGTACATAGTAAGTACGCTAATTATAAAACCCAAAAATGTATTTGCATTGGTTACGAAATTATGACGTCATCCAGTAGCCGTTGAGACGACAAAACAGCGATAAACGTGAGAATAGAGACTTCACACGCAGCATTCGTTGGAAATTTCCAGGCGTTGTACCATTTCCGTTTAGCTGCGAGAAGCATTTTCTAGTGTGCAAGAATGAGCTGAAATGTGTAATTTGCGCCTGATTAGAATATATGCAAGAGCGATCAGGGTCGGCATTAAGCCAGGACCGTATTAAAACATTTTGATGCGTTTTTAAGATAATTCCTTCAACGTCATTCTGATATATTTTTATTGGTGTACTAGTGAGTCCGAGCTACGCTTCGGTTCGCTAATTTAAGAAAGATTCATTAATACAAATTTTAAAACAGCCTGCATCGACCGAGAATCGAACCCGGGCCGCTCGCGTGGCAGGCGAGCATTCTACCCCTGGACCAACATGGCTTGGTTGGATAAAGCGCTGCTATAATGGTATATGAACATAGTGAATCACCCGAGCTAACAGCTCACGGCCACAGCAGCTGTAGCGCCGCAGCCCACGGTGACATACGTTTCGCTTCGCTGCTTATAGTCCAAGAGCCAGCAACGGGTTTGCTTACAGTATTTTTAACAAGTCTGTAACTGTTATGGAAGGTCCCTTTGAATATACTGAGAAGGAAAGTCGAAGTCTGGCACGCCTGTGGTGGTAGTTTTGGCCCCCTAGCGTCCTTGAAGGATGGAAAAAAATAATAAGAAAAATGTATAATAACAAGTCTGGCTCTTTGCTATGTTAAAGTAATCATACCTTATGTAAGTAAAAAGATTGACAGACGCTTTCGCCGGTGGTAAGTTTACCCCAGATTCACATAAAGTTACATAATAAACTTAACCAGTTACTGTAAAATATCGAGAGATCCAAAAAAACAGATCCTCAGCGGGCTGTGGAAATTCAAACGTGTCAATAATAAGTTGGTGGCACTGTAAGTCTGTCAAATTCGAGGTTACCAGGTTAGGTTTTCTGGGGCACGGTGTGTTTACACACAGGGGTAGATGATGCGTCTCCAATAGCCTCTCTCTACCCAAGAGTGTCGTGCGTGGTGAAGAGCCACAACCTCCTCGAGGTATGCCCCGGGCCCTTCGGGGTACAGAACACGACATATCTAGAGGAGCTACACCTCGATAAAAAACCACCGCCAACTAAACAACAATCCGGCGCGAGGTTTATCCGGACACCAACCCTTCGGGCGAGGACCGGTAGACACTCGGACCGGCAACGCCGACGCCTAGTCGCCGCGGGAGTATACCGGAAACGGGTCAAGACCACGACCGGATACTACCCGGGTCGCCAACGCCGTCCAGTGGGCATGCGGTGATACCAGGATGGATGATGACAGATCGCAATGGACAAGGCCGATGATTAGTTTCCTAGACCACATATGAACGCACCATGATGTTGGCAACCCAGGCATGACACGGACTTTCTACCTGGCGAGACGCCGGAAGAGGAGTGACCAGGAAAACCCTCTAGTTCGATAGCCCTCTGGAAGCGTACCCACTCTGCCGTAAACCCGGATAACGGAGTGGGATGGTAGGGGCTAGCCACCCCGAAGCTTGGAGGACCGGAGGCTGGAGGAGCCCCCTGGGAAGCGACTTGGAAGGCTAGGGACGCTTGGCCTCACACCCGCGCGGGACCCGGCTGTGGGGATAAACATAGGCCGTTCTGCACGAATGTGCAAAGTAAACAAATTTGTGAAAAGTTCTCTGTATTGGCTGGCATCTGAGATTTGGAAAGAGTTCCGGGATTGGCTATCCCTAGATATATTTAAACACATATTACCTGTTTTACCATGGCGACATCGGAGGAAAAGAATCTTAACCAAAAAGCGGAAGATATAAACCCTTTCGCCAGAAGAGATAGAATAAGCCGGTCATCACCGGAACCGGGAAGGTTTCCACCTGGAGACAGGGTTTTCCAACAGGAAGAAGAAGAACCAGAAAGATCTAACGAAACAGACGTTGACAACGTAACGATGATAGTAGACCAAGATCGCACAGGAATTGATTTACTCAATATAATCGCAGGCGATAGCCTAAAGGCAGATCCAACAGAAGAACGGAGAGATGATGAAGTAGAGACCGATGAGCAACGTCGAAATGAAGAAGGAAGGAATAACGATACCACAACATGTAACAATGAGCGAGAGTTGAAACGTAAAAGGGTAGAAACGCCAACTAAGCCGACAATGGATGAAGCGGAATATGAGAATTTCTGGAAGAGAATAGAGGGGGAGCACAATATGTTGAAGAAAACGCTAAAGAAGACAGCAGACGAGATTCAAAAACTCCGAGAACTAGTATTAAAGAACCCCAACACCCAAAAAGGCATTAAGAGCTCAATCAAGATGTTAGGAGGGTATACCGAGAAGTTACCCATCATGTCAAGATATATCGAGGAAGTAATGGAAGAAGCCAAAAGTGCCAGGCAGGACAGCTCTATGAAACCGAAGCCGTCGGAGAAAATGGATAAGGCCACACAGACTGTATCCAAACAAGAGGAGGAGAAGGAAAGGCTAAACAGACACATTCTAGGCAAAATAGACGAAGACCTAGATAACCAAGAACTGCAGGTGCTTATGAATTTAAAATGGCCAGAAGAGTCTTTTAGGCGATGTCAAATGAGAAAATTGAGTGGATCGAGTCATAAAAATGGGGACCTAATAATAGTCTTAGAGAAGGACGAACAATTTGACGACAGGATAAGGCGGGCAGTAGAGCGAAACCCTCAACTGGAGGCAAAGATAGAAAAAGGAGAGGTTGAGGCAGGGCAAATGATCTGCGGAGTAACCAGGAGTGGGATCATTGGCGACGACATGATAACTAACAACAGAATAGACGAGTTTACCTATGTAATAGTGACAGAAAAGATGAAAGAAACAGGTGCAGAAAAAGCTAATTTAGACAACCTGAGGGAAAACCTATACAAAATTAACGCAATAGCGCAAGAAAATGGTAGACTCAATATCGCATGCATCATAGACAGTCATACCGACGGAACCTACATGAGGAAACTATTGGAATATACAAGCAGAGAGGTCTTCAAGGAGGTAATATTGTACTCCAGTAAAACAAGCAGAGGGCAAAAGAATGAGTGGGAAGAAGTGAGAAACAAACGGAATAAAAATGAGGAGACCATCATACTCAAACCGTTGTCTGGCTCCACCTATTCCGATGTAATCAGGACGATGAAATGCAAAGTGGACGCAAAAGGAGTTACAATAGAGAGACTAAGCAAAACAAATGAGGGTAATGTGAGGCTCAAGATTAAAGACAAGGAAGAGAAAAACAGAAATGAGTTCAGACAGCAACTTGCGATGGAAATGGTCAAGATAGCAGAAGTAGGACCGCAACAGAAGAGACAAACGGTGATGATCCTGGACATTGACGACACGACAGAGCAACAACACATAGAGGAGGCTCTACTGCGTGAGGAACAACAACTGGGGCGACCCCAGAAAACGGAGTGGCAAAATTTGAGACTGGCGGGAAAGGCCAACAAGGCGGGATACAAATATGCATTCCTTACCGCCACAGAAGACTTTGCCAATAAACTATTAGAGAAGAAGAGAATAGGCGAGGGATGGAATCGCTGGAGAATCAGGGATGTCACTGTGCCCATGAAGTGCTACAGGTGCAATAAGGTGGGTCACTTATCAATGAACTGTAAGCAGAAAGAAATAACATGCTACAACTGTGGCAAAGAAGGGCATCAAATGAAAGAATGCCAAAATGAGCGCATGTGCTATCTGTGCGAATCCAAAGAGCACAAGGCAGAGTCCATGAGGTGCCCCATCTACAGGGAGATGGTGCAACGACAGCAGTTGAGGGAGAAGGGTACGCCCCACCTTAACAAATAATGCGGATCCTACAAGCCAATCTTAACAGAGATAGAAGGGCTATGGACCTGCTAAGACACAACTGCATAGCTGCGAACATAGATCTAGCCCTGATATCGGAACCAAATCGCAGCGTGGCCAAAAGCGGTGGCAAGTGGATACCGGACACAGATGCAGATGCGGCGATATATGTACCGCACTCTAAATTAATAATAAACAAAACTGGCAACGGCAATGGCTTTGTGTGGGTACAGACGAAAGATCTGACGATATACTCGTGCTACATATCGCCTAATATCCCAATTGAAAGCTTTGAAAGATATCTCGCGGAGCTGGGGCGAGATCTTCGACCCAGGCGAAGAGCAATCATTGGCGGCGACTTCAACTCGAAATCATACAGATGGGGATCTCCAACGGACGATAGAAGAGGGGATATAGTTGTGGAATGGATGGAGGAACATGATCTGCACATATTGAACCAGGGGGATACGCCGACATTCGAAAGAAATGGGAGCCGGTCATATATTGATTTAACCATGTGCACAGAGAACCTCATAAGAAACGTGGGCGAATGGTACGTTGGAGAAGAAGAAAACCTCAGTGATCACAAAAATATCCACTTTGTAGTGCAGGACAACGCAGTTAGACTACGACAAGAAGGAACCGGCAAAAAAGGCTGGATATATGAGGAATCAAAAACAGAACTGTTTGTAGAAACCATCGAACAGGTTACAAGAGATGGCAGAGGAATCTCTACAGCAGATGAGTTTATGTCAACGATAAAAAATACTTTAAACGTAGTATATCGAAGGAAGAGCGCTCATATAACCAAAAAACCAATTTTTTGGTGGAACAATGACATTGCGGAATTGAGGAGAACCTGCATCAGAGACAGACGGCAGATGACAAGGACAAATGCTTGCACGAACACTTCGGAAGAACAGAAGGCAGCGTCACGAGGAAGGTACAAGAACAGTAAACGAGCGTTAAGGAAAGCTATTAAGGGAGCCAAAAAGAAGGCATGGAATAGACTATGTAAAGAGGTAGACGATGATTTGTGGGGAACAGGGTACAAGATTGTCACTGGAAAACTGGGGCTACGCTCTCCTGTTACGCTGTCCGACGAGGATCAGCTCGCAGTGGCAAGACAATTATTTCCCGAACATAGGAAGGTGGAATGGACAATAGAGCCCCTAGTCGCGGAGAACATTCCTGCCTGCTCAGAGGAGGAGGTGAAAGAGGCGGGGAAACGAATTAAGTCGGGTAAAGCCCCGGGCCCCGACGGAATCCCCCCAGAGATGGCAAAGATCCTAGCGGGAAATAACACCAGTTTGTGCCAAAAAGTAATAGGGAAGCTGATTACAGAAGGACAGTTTCCCAGAGTGTGGAAAATAGCCAGATTGGTACTATTAGAAAAACCAAATGGCTCACACAGACCCCTGTGCCTGCTGAATTCATTGGGCAAGCTGTACGAGCAGATTTTGAACAGGAGGCTAAACGAGGAAGTGCATGACAGGGGAGGCCTATCAGAAAACCAGTATGGCTTTAGGGAAGGGCGATCCACGGTAGATGCCATAAGCAAGGTCATCGAGACAGCGAAGGAAGCCGATTTACAACGGCAATACGCAGTACTAGTAACTCTTGACGTAAAGAATGCGTTTAACTCTGTGCCCTGGGTCGGAATTATTGAAGTCCTAGATAGTATGCAAATATCTTCTTACCTAGTTAATCTGGTGAAGAGTTATCTCAAGGATAGGAGACTGGAAATAGGTGACAGCAAATCCATGGAGATCACTTGCGGGGTTCCACAAGGCTCCATACTCGGTCCCACCCTGTGGAACATATACTACGACGGAGTCTTTAGGTTAGAGCTACCGGAAGAGGTGTCACTGATCGGCTACGCGGATGATATTGCCGTGGTGGTCCGAGGAGACAACAGGAGTGAAATTGAGACAAACATAGAATGGTCCATACACAGAATCGAGACATGGATGAGAAGGAAAGGTCTACAGCTAGCCCCCCACAAAACCGAAATGGTAATCTTAGCGGGGAAACGAAAACTGAAGGAGGTAGAAGTAACGATTGGCAACACAACAATAAGAAGCCAACAAAGCCTGAAGTACCTAGGTGTCTTTATAGGGAAAAATTCTTACATGGGCAGGCACATCGTGGAGGTGGCGAAAAAAGCGGAAAAGGCCACGAACAAACTTAGCCGCCTAATGCCAAACGTGGGGGGGCCCAAAGCGGGACGTAGAAAAATACTGTGCTCGGTGGTCAATTCCATTGTGCTTTATGCGGCGCCCGTGTGGAGCACATATATGCAGACAGAGCGGCACAGGAAAAAACTGGAGAGTGTGCAAAGGAGAGCTGCGATTCGAATTGCGAGCGCATATAGAACTGTGTCCACAAGGGCTATACAAACAGTAGCGGGGGTTGTGCCCATACACTTGCTTGCAAGGGAGAGGACGTACCTGCGGGGAGCAAACACCAGGGGCCAAAAGACGCTAGCCAGGCAGGACACCCTAAATAGGTGGCAGGAAGAGTGGCAACAAGAAGGCACTGCCGGATGGACGAGAAGACTCATCCCTAACATCCAAGAATGGGTAAACCGCAAACATGGCGAAGTGGGGTATCACCTTACACAAGCTCTGACAGGACATGGCTGCTACGGAGCTTATCTCAACAGAATGGGATTGCTGAATAGCGGAGAATGCGTCTACTGTGGAGAGGAAGATACACCTCAGCACACCTTATTTGAGTGCACAAGATGGGAGCAAACGAGAACACAAGCGGAACTACAAGTAGAGGGACAGTTGACGGCGGAAAACATGGTTCGATATATGTTGGAGACGGAGGAAGGGTGGAATACCGTGGAGAGAATGGTGGTGGAGATTATACAAACCAAGGAGGCTGAGGAGAGGAGGAGACAGCAGGAGCGCATTTAATGATAAAGTGTGGGTTGCATCGTAGCAATGTCGCAAGACGGATCCAATGCAACCCATGAAAAGAAGGGGGGTTTTTTAGTGGGTAGGCGACTGGGACACCTCCCCAGTTGAATCCCACACGCCCAGGCTTGCTGGGTGTCTTTAGAAGATTTTTCCCTCCTTCCCCACGAAAAAAAAAAAAAAAAAAAATACAGTGAGTTAATATTTAATTAGTATAATACTGCATTACTCGATTTTTAATATAAAATCAAACGGAATTAATATTATCGGAAAACGCATTACAGTAAGAATGAAGCAATAAACCAGAGGCTTATACCTGATTATAAAAGGAAAATTTAGAAAAATAAGCATTTGAAATGTAGCCATACCAACTGAGGCGAAGGAAAGAGAAATTAAAAGGGAATTTGACGATAAGCTAAATATTGGGTATCCAACGGGAATATGGAACCTGGCCTGGATAGATCATTTTCATATTTATAATTGTAGCCAGTTTGTGTTTGCATGTTTTTATTGTTCTTCTTCTTCTTCTTCTTCCCGTGGTTTCTTGTGGAACAAAGGGCGTCTTGCGACGTTTCAATGGTTGGTTGAAATAAGTTAATTAGAATAAATGTTGTACTTTGCATAGTTAAATGTGCGCGGATACGGTTGTGTATTGTTCGTGCATTCCTTAAATTTGCTGGTGTTCCGCGACCAATCAGAGATCCTCCGAACATCGCGAGGCGCTAGAAAGTTAAGTTCAGTAGCTGGCGGACATTTGCCTAATACGAATGCAGGCGTGCTACTTTCAATGCATTGTGCGTAATAGCCTACGTCAAAATAAATAAAAGCGGCTTAACAAAGCTCTGCAGGGTTGATTGTAACAAGCAGCGTTTGCATGTCAGCAAATACAATTTTCCTTGTGCACCGTGTCCATTGCGGGTACGTGACTTCAGCCGTCATTGCATTGTCACAGTCAGAAATTCTTCAGCATTGCGTGTCGTCAAATTCCACGCGCCACGCCGTTCAAGGTTTGGTGACGCAATCCAAAGCGAATTTAAATTTAATACCTATATGAAGTGATTGTAGCTGCAGCGATACACTGTGGAGGAATCACGTTAAAAGAAATACGATTACCTATATGGCACATATAATTATCTACTGGCGGCATTTAAATGTAAATGTGAATACCCCTAA